>DF240143.1:69921-129325 GCA_000507305.1 Breviolum minutum Mf 1.05b.01
GTGGGATACGTTTGGAATGGATATGTGTGGGATATGTGCAATGTGCTGGATATGTGTGGGATATGTGTGGTGGATACGTTTGCAATGGATATGTGTGGGATATGTGTGATGTGCTGGATATGTGTGGGATATGTGTGGGATATGTGTGGTGTGAGATACGCAAACAATCTTCTGAAGAACCCTGCGACGAAACGTCTTTCGGGAAAAAAAAACATGAAAACCACACCCATGAGACACTGTCATTCGCACAACTAAAAAGCAAAAAAGTTCCTACAGCTGAAACTGGCCACAACTGATTCAAGCCATCAAACGGTGGCCTCCACACTTGGTTCGGCGACCTTCGAGGCGAGCTAGTTCTGCCCGTTGAGCATGAGAACAACACCAGCTCGGGACCTTGAATACGTCCAGCAATCTAAACAGGAAATCTCTGCAGGATGTAAATTAGTAACTTTACCCTTGACTAGGGGCGTCATTTTGGTCAAGGTCACCAAAGATTTCTGTACAAGCACATGGGGTTGAAAATAAAAGCCAGCGCGAATCCGGGGGTATGTTTTTTCTTTTGTGCGCACTTTTGCATTGTGTACAAGCGGGTCAGGCTGGGAACCTGCGTTGGTTGTAAATAATCGAAGCTTTCTGGATTTGTCGCGAAGAAATCAGGAAGAGCTGTGTGGAGAATGTCTTGGCAATGTCTCCAGTAGGAAGTTGAGGTAAGACAAAACGAGTAATCTTAAATAGATCGACATGAACAAAACACATTCCCAGCAACATTGATGTTGTCCTAGGTCCTAGCTAATTACAGCTACAGATCAATCCTTGAGACCTTTGCGGTGGCCTGGATCAGAATGACGCAGCCCATCAAAAGCACATTATCAGATCGTACCAGCACCAGAAATCATCATGAATCTCAATCTCCAACTGCTACCGCGATGCTGATTGCCACCTCCGCAAGGCACACTGCGCCACGGTTAACTGCGATGTAGCTGCGCAAGCTGCATCATGCGCCTTGGCAAAGGAATGTTTCCAAAATTTTCCAAAGGAATTCTTTTAAAAGATTCTTAGAGGCTATAATAATCGGATTTGTTGGGTGGGAACACCTACTTCACCTTGGCACGACTTGCACAAGCAATCCATTCTCGATGAAAAGACAATGAGAGTCAGTTCAGGCTGAGCGTCTGCTTGAATTGCAGCCGCGTGCTCGGTGTCCTTCTCCGCATTCAATGCTTCGAACAAGGACACGCCAGTCTGGGCAATGGTCTCTCTCCGGTGCTTTTCGCAGTTCTCTTCCAAGCCTCTATGTCTAGGGGCCTCTAATCCTGAACATACTTATGGACCTCGTTACATCTCTCAAGGCTTTTGCCTGTGTATAACCTGACTCACCTGTTGCCTATGAGTTGATCAGACTGAACAGCCTACATTACCGTCTCCAGCATATCGTTGGTTGGTTATACGGTATACTAGCATTGCAGATCATTAGAGTATGCAGTCTAGTCTAATAGCAGTCTATATGCAGCATACAATTCCAGAAGACTCAAAGAGTGAGTATTGTAATTAATTGTGGGAAGAAATGTAAGTATATAACAGGAGCTGTTCTGTCACCTCGGTGTCCAACAGATCCTACAGTATTTGCTACTGAAAGGTGCAGGGCCTGATTTGGATCCCATAAGACGTCGCCGAAGGGATCCAGAAAAAGTACCTCATCCATCTGATCAGCTTGGAAGCAAAATCAGAATCAAGGGAGCCCAAATCATCAACATAACAAAACATGGATAGGAAGCCCAACAAATCTCTTTAAGACACATTTGGAATGGCCTGGCGAAAGCGCCGTGGCAGCTGCGCTAGCCTCTCCTCTCCACCACTGGGCCAAGCTATGCGCAACCACAGCCTCAAGCAGCGATAAGACGAGGATTGTGTCAGAGGCAAACACTTGCATGCTGCATGCCTTTCATCTTGTCACATTGACCTATGCTTCTCTTATCCGCACAGGTACATTTGCCAAGCTCAGGCCTATTTCTTGCAGGGTGTCAAGTGTCAAACTCAGTTTCAAAGCAAAACGTCAATAGAATTTTCATTCAGAAATACTCCGAAGGTATCAGTGAGTTCTTCGCAGTGAATCGACGACTCACAATAATTTCCTTGGCATGACACTCCAACCACAAGGCATGGCAAAGGAAACTGAACGGCGAAAGTCGGAAGTCCTGGCCAAGACTGACATGCGAAGACACCACGAAGACTCGTTTCCCATACTTTTTGGGACATTGTGCACCGGTGGAAGCAAAGCTCATTTAAGTGCAGGATGCGCGATAACGTGACAAAAATAGATTGAATGAACATTCGCTGAGTACAGTATGAAAATGAGGTCTCGTATATTGAGTGAGAATTGGGATGCATGGATGATTATGCATCTACTGCATAAATAGACCCACATCATTCTACATATGACATAGAGACATACTGTAATACTGTAGATGTATAGTGTATATAGAAAGAGAAAGAGATGTAAGAGAGAGAGAGAGAGATCGATGATGCTATACTCTTCGCGTATGGCGTATGGACAAGCATAACCTTTTTACAATGCTTGCACGAAAGCTGATCTGATGATTATTTATTCCCAACCACAGCTGCAGGTACACAGTCTCACACGCTTAGGCACTTTTTTGCGCGTCACATTCAGTCAGCTTTGTCATTGCTACTCTGACCGTTCTTCTGCTGGAGAACTCGTTTCATCTCCTCGATCTGTTCCTCGAGCTTCTTCCGCTCCTCAAATGGAAAACTTCGCTCGCGATGTATGTCTAAAAGTGTGATTGCAGTTTTTTGTAAACATGCAGCATGAGTAGGTACATAAACAGTGGCATACATGCTCCAGATTGAATGATTGGATGGGCTTGCTTCAGTAAATGTCATCACAACGCATGAAATAGATTAAAACTGATATCCGCCGACCGAGTCACCATGGTCTACGTCTTTTCTTATGCAAATTTCAAGCTTTGGCAAAAATTGCAAGGGAAACGATCTGATCTAGTTATAATTACTTGGCACTACAAATGCACAGGAACTAAAATAAACTTCTCAAATCTTCTAACACTTGCATGACCTTTTGGTACCACAAATTGATACAAATTGCAACCATCTTGTGCTGTGGGTCCTCATCACCCTCCATGCCAGAGCCCATGCCACCTCCGAAGGCACCGCCAAGGAAGGAGCCTTCAGGATTGGTCAAATCATTGAAAATCCAGACAGCTTCGACAGCTTCGAACAACCGGAGCGTTCCTAAAACCTAACACAAAATAATCTCCAGTGGTCACGTTTGGAGTCTCCCCAAGCCTTGGCCATGCTTCATAGCTTGCTGCTTATGGAGTTCCTCTGCCTGCTTGTCCAGCCACTGATCATACTCCACGATGTCCTTGGGCAAGCGAAACTTCCTCATATCCAAAGCCACATCCAAGAACCTTGGTTCGCAAAGAGCTAGAACCTCCAGAAACAAGCATGTTGAATTAATTAAGTTGCTACCTATAGGACAGGTACGTGAATGATGTGAAGCATGGTGAAGTCTATCTGCTTCTTGGGGACACAAGTGCATGCCTGCTAGACTTTCAATATTCGGATGATTGGGAGGAATATTGAGCTGAGAACGCCCTTGCACCCTCTGAAACAAGCACGACAAGACTCCACAACTTTTGCAAATCAGCAACTCAATGCGCTCATGTGAGTGGAAGTAGTCCCAGAATTCATCGCTGGCCAAGGGCCAAAGGACCAAACGGAAGAAACGCACAGTCCAAGATGGGTGAACCACGTGAACAGCCTCTCGGCAAAAAGAGAGTAGGGAAAAATCGAACCAATCACCTCCATCGAATCGGTCACAAACACACAAAGGCATGGATTTTTCATCTACGAAACCACCTTGGCATCCTTAGTACTACTTCCTCTCAGGGCTCCACCAATCCGGTTTGTACCCTTTTTTCCTCTGCAGCCTCCAGGTTTGCAGCGTACTTTTCATGAAGGCTCTCGGAAAATCGCCATGCCATCCATGGCCCCACGCGATGGTCGCTCTGCTGTACCCAAACCACCGCGAAGCGCGCATCCTTTAAGGAGACCCAAAAGCACACCCGTGGAGTGGGTAATACTTGGATCGCATGTACCGCAGTGTAGAAAACAAAAGCGAAAGGAGAAGAAGCATTTCATCATATTGCATCAAATTTCCATCAAAGTCAAACGACCATCTTTCATATGCAAACGAAAGCAAATCACACATCCCTCACGAAGTCCTCCTCTGCTACCACCTTGTGCATCTTTGAGAGCGCATAGCCCAGAAGTTCTTTCATGTTGATGTAGTAGTCGGTTTCACCTTGGGGACCTCTGGGTGCTAAAACAAACACACGAGAGCCTTGCTTGGTCCTCAGATTCGCAGTCAAGTACAGCTTGAAGAAACCAATCTCCCAAGTTCTGTAATTCCAATTGATTTCGAATTGTATGATGGTGATGAGACAGGAAGAGTTTTCAAACTGTTGAGTCCATCATTGATACAGCAATTGCATGTGCTTATCACATACCTCATTCTTGGTCATGTGTAAGTTAGTATGAATTCTATTCCGAATACACAGTATGATATACAATGATATACAATATATTAATATACCTCAGGGACATGTTTCCACTGGGAAGGGCAAAAACTTATAAAAACTTAATTTCAAAACTCATGGCCAGGCTTCTTCACATCACTCCACCATGCCAAGCGATCGTACCAGTCCTCTTTCTTCCTCTGCGAAACCTGTTCACCCACAGCCACAAGCTCGTTGTAGCGCACTAAAGCCTTGCTTGGTCGGTTCAATCTTGCGGTTAAATGGCGCTCCGTGCAAAATGCCAGCTCACCTGATTTACTTCCAATGAACTAGATACAAAACCAGAAAAAAAAAAAAAAAGTTCACAACCTTTGAGCTAGAAACTCGTTCCTTCTCCTCCTGAATGGTTTTGCAGCGCCGCTGGCACGTCAACAGCTTCAGGATGCCTACAATCCTGCTAAGCACAGTGGGCGAATTGGAGCTCTTCAGAGGCTCTGAGGGCTTCTCATCGGACAAGGTCACCATTGGTGCAACGGCCACCCGATGGAATCAACCTGACCTTCAAAAGATTTGATCTAAAAGATGCCAGTGCGTGCAGCAGACATCAGGAAACAAGAAGCGGCCAAAAATTTGACACGCACATAGACGAGACTTCCTGAAGTACCGCATCATTACCAATGGTTCTCGGCTTTTCGATGCTTTTCGGCTTTTCAGTATACTGACCTTCAGTTTGACCCCATGTCTCTGGTCTAAGAGTGCTGCCCGGTGACATTTCCCAGAAACTAGCCACACATCCAACACCTTAAAAGCTCTTTAGAATGACTAACGCGCAGATTCCCAAAGAACAGCAAACCAGTGATTTCTTCATCTCTTCTCAGCTCCTGATGTGGCAGCAGCTTTCCCTGATCATCTCGTGGGCCGAGACTGACCTCCAGGGCTGTCGCCAAAGAAGGCACGATACCTTGCGTTTCTCAGATGCAAATCATCTTGTGCTTGTGTGCTGAAAAAGTCAGGATTCTTTCATCGGAATAGTGCTCACAGTGAAAGAAGAAGAGACTTTTGAAATAAAGATGGTTTGGCCTTTTGCATTGCAGGTCCAGCGGCTGACAATCTGAACGGTAATGATCTCCCGATGCTGTAGTCCAGCGAGATCCAGAAATGCAACGAAGATGGTGGCAGCTTGGAAGAGTACCTCGGTCAAGTAAACTTTTCAGGTTCCAGCCGGGGTGCGACAAAGGATGCTGAAGAATCCACAAGCTCAAGCGCTGCAACTTGGACAAATGTTGATCTTGTGTCACTTCAGGATTTGCCGCACGGCATTGTACACCATAACAAGGCACCACCAGTGCAAACCCCAGCGTAGGTGTACGATTCTCAACGATGGCATGGCAAATGCAGTAGTAGGTGAGCGCCTGCAGGATGTGATTCCTTAGCAGTAGTTAAGGTAGTTGGTGTCTCGTTATTGCAAGGCACCAAGCACGTACAAATTTCATCAAACTTTTTTCTGATAACGGCTTCTGATTGCTTGCAGCCTATGGCTGAAAGACCCATCCGGAACATAAATGCATCAGGTCAGCTTGCTGCAGTCGAAGAAGCAGTCCCAGGCCCAAACAAACTCGACAATAAGCATCGTAGCATTGCCACTTGAATTGCAGCTGTCCTTGGGCTTCAAATTTTGACCCTGCCATTTGAAGGGCTAGATAATGCAAGCTTTTCTAGCTTCACTGCCAAGCTGCGAAAGAGTTGGACATGACGTTCCGGCATTGCACCACGACTGCTGCTCAGCAGGTCTTCGAAGGGCTGCGTCTCCTGCCCAACGATGGATTCCTGGATGTGCCGATCAAAGCGTCACTAATTGCAGTAAATATGCAGTAATTACTAGAAGTTGTACTTGGATGCAATTAGAATACTGTCCATGTCAAACCGAGATGCTGATAACAGCGTCTCCCCAGCCAATATCAAGACCCTGACTCTCTGAGGTGCTGATATTCCTATTTGTGGAGCTCGGTGGTGACACGACTATCGTGTCTTCAAGTTTTCTCTGGCCACATAAGGCTCCTTCGAATCCAGGAGCATAGCAGAGGTTGCGCCTGGAAGCACGTTCACACTTCTGCGTGTTCTGTGGGTATAAAGCTAGCACAACGCATCACCCGGGAATCATCCAGACAAACTTACGAAAGTATACAAAAGTTTGAACTTCAAAAGTTGCTGCATCTCTCTCCAGATATCTTAACGCTTCGGCATCGGCTAGTCGCCACCTGCATCCGCAACAGATGCTGCCCGTAAGTCTGAAGCCTGGCCAGCTCTTGAGGTGGAGGCCAGTGATGTCACTGATCTGAATTCTATACGTAGAACTATGTGTATTAAATATGTGTATGTGTTTAAAAAGTTTATATATATATATATAATGATAGGGATCTACCATTATATATCACATCTTATATCTGTGAAAATTGCAACGGGCATTGCTGTCTGGAAAGACCTGCGCAGCATCGGTTGTCCCGTTGGCTCCATGGCTCCCAGAGCTGGCTGGGCCTGGCTCAAATGCACTGCAGAAATAGCCCTGGAAAAGGGCCCTACTGAGTATCGCCGAGAAATATAATTAGGGCACATGGGGTACTCCACGGCCTGCTTCAAGTTCAACTGCTTGTGGCGCTACCACCTTAGTATTAGAGATTTTGTCGGCAAAGCAAGCTTGGAAACGCTGAAACGTTGCCTTCAAGAAACACAACAAGGATTCAGACATATTCAGACTCTTGACATCTCTTCTGCAGGGTTTGGTTCAAGGGGTTCAAGGCCGAGGGCTTCTGAGTCCATCGCTTCTTCTTGCCCTTTTCTTTGTATCGCCTCCCAGTCCTCGACAATTGCGAGACGATCGACTGCAGTACTTTCACAGCGGTACTTGAATAAATCTTTAAGAGGAGTATCAAATAAGTATATGCAGCACATCTCATACCATTATCATGTCCAACTACTTCCTAAGCAGTTTGAAACAAGTGTCCTGGTGATCCTGGAAAGGCAGCCGCATCATGTTCCCAACACCCTGCTTCTCGAAATCGATGAGTTTTGCCTTCAAGATTGATCAAGAAGAACAACGACCCGGCTCAGGTGCAGGTCACTAGCCCACACCAAGAAAAGCAAAATGCAAGGCAACAAAAGCTTAGATATCTATCTGAATGCACAAGCCACGTACTCTCTCTACAGTGCACCACACAGAATAATTTCATAATTTCATAATGCAACGTCGCGTCGCCCTTCAAAGGGCTTTGCGGCCTGGCCTGCAGGACTGTGAGTTGTTTCTGCGTAGGGATGGGCAGCCGAACGAAGCGGGTCAACCTGTCAAAGGTCGCAGTGAATCATGTACAGCGATGCCCCATGAGATTCCACAACCCAAACACTCATGCAGGTTGTTACGAAGGTGAAGGTGACAAAAGGCCCCCCTGAGCTTCCCTACATCTTGACTCCAAAGCTGTGGGAGGCGATGGATGCATGCATGCTGAGCCATACGGCCAGTAACAAGTACCTGCCATCTTTGGTGAGCCCAGTTGCAACAAAAAGCAAAAACAAAAAGAATATCTATCTTGGCTGAACACTACTAACGAATGACTTTCTGGATCTACGTGTCGCATGGTGAGGGTCTCTTGTGAACACCTCCGAGTGTACACACTCACCATCACCATTGTCATCGGCGTCATCGTCGTCATCATCAGCATCAGCAGCAGCAGCAGCAGCATTGTCATCGGCGTCATCGTCGTCAGCATCAGCATCACCATTGTCATCGGCGTCATCGTCGTCATCATCATCATCATCATCATCATCATCATCACGAGAAGCAGGTAGTACTGGTAGGTAGCAGGAGTAGGAGTAGAAGTAGTGGTGACCGGTAGGAGCAGTCGTGGTGGTGGTGGTGGTGGTGGTGGTGGTGGTGGTGGTGGTGGTGGTGGTGGTGGTGGTGGTGGTGGTGGTGGTACGTCGTCATAGCTGTCATTTGTCCCATGGTACTGCCGTCCTGGAAGCAAAATAACATGACATGATATAATTATAGATAATATGAAATGAATAGCAGTGATGCTATGTGATACTGAAATCATAACAACAACAAATCAATCATAGTGCAGAGCACAAGTAGTAGCCCTAGTGCAGTAGAGCCTGGTAGTACTCAACAAGAATGATCGTGTCACAGATGGTAGCAGTGCTGGTGGCATTCATGGTAGGCGTACTTTGTAGTAGCAGGGGCAGCAGAAGTAGGAGCCCTAGCAGCTGTGGTAAAGCTATATCTGGACCAAGCTTGCGCTGCTTGTTTGCTGCCCGTTCCTCCATCCATTATGCCGTCTGCCCCCCGAAGGTCAAGGCACATGAATGCACAGGCATTGGAGAGCTGAAAAAGCTGCAAGACAAAGGGAGGAGCCTCAGCGCCCGCAAGCTGCCGAGACCCTTCAGAACTTGCAGTCCTTGACCGCAGAGGTCAGCTAAGCTTGTGGGACAAGGTGCAGATGCTTGTATCCTGCCCTTGCAGAAGACGATAATGCCTAAGTGAAGGCATGACCACTACTACCCACCGCTACCTTCACTAGATATACAAAACCCTTCCCAATTCATCTATATCGTTTCTGTGAATCTCTCAACTTCTAAAGGAGCCATAGATCCATGGAGAACATCCCGAAGCCTTCCGAAGTCCTAGACCCGAGTCAAGGCACAGAATTTCATGAATAGCGCCCCAATCAAATGGTATACATCCATTCCTGGGCAGGGCAAAGAGGGCAAAGCACAAGCATAGGGCAGGGCAGACGGATTGTGGTTAACATGGTTGACACAGTCCAATGATTTCTGCAAATTCTGTGAGACTGAGTCAGCACTGCATCAAGGGAACGGTCCACAGTGAGTGTCACCAGATCACGAACATCGTCGCGGAAGAGAGCAAAGCGCTTCAGCTGCATATCCAAACGCAGCGTCTCTCCTCGAGTCCAACGCGATATCAGGTGTTCACGTGTTTTTGTTTGCGATTTTCGCCATCGCCGCCAAAGGTCCGCAGCATGATATATCAAAGATATACAAGATCTTAAAAGGAAGTGTTGGTTGGTTTCGCGGCTTCTGCGCTGCATTTGCATTGGGAAGCCCGCATGCAACACCAGCCTAAGCCCCCCATCCTGCAGGACATCTCCGCCCGAAATTGCACGCCAAGTATCTTGCCAGCAACTGCCGTTTGTCAAACTTAAAATTCTCACGATTGTAGCCTCATTCGGCACTCAAACGTACTGAAACCATGCATAACAGATCCTAACAGGCATACAGCACAGCAAATGAACAAAGACAAATGCAGGTTGCAGTCCGAGCTGCTGAAGAGTGCCGTGGCACCCAAGGCGGCTCCAATTAACGCCATGGCAACCAAAGAGGTTTGACTGCTGTGAGTCAAGAGACTAAAATAAAACGGCACCCAGCCAGTGGCAGCACGTCCCTGTTAGATTGTTTGAAAGGCGCCAGACAGCATAAAACTTAGTTAGTGTTGCTGCTGGTCAGCTTGCATGACAGATCTTGATAGCAAGCAAGTGTTTTCGGGCTCCTTCAGGAGAGGGTCCAATGTAGGCAAAAAACACCCAGCAAGATGCAAGCAGTGAACACCTCCAGTGATTCATCCATCAAATACTATTCGTGCAAGATTTCTTGGTTTTCTTCACCCTAAGGTCCACCAGCCTAAACCGCGATAACTCATCATGAGTTTTGGGTATCTATAATTACTGCTGGTTAAGAAACAGTTTTCTGCTTTTTGAGGGCTGGCTGCGATCTCACCATTAAGAATCACACCTGCATCCAAAATTACCCAACCCTTTTTCATTCTTGTGTTCAGAAGCTAGAGCCGGAAACAGAAAATGACAGAAGATGAGATGTATGAGATGTAACTGAGATGTTCTTGACAATCTTTGCAAGAACTACTTGGTCACATCCAATGAGGTGGAAAGCCTCGAGACCAAATGACACATTCCTTAATCTGTGGATGCCATTGGATGCCACAATGTGTCACACCTGCATGTGTTTGAAACATTGCGCTAGATTCAAACTGAATCAAAGGCTCATGTGATACTAACTAATGTCTAGAGCTGAGGGGAAAAATTGCAAGTCCAGCTTTTTGTCTCCAATAAAATTCCTCACGAGAGGTGGTTTCTGGCTATTCGAGTTGCCGCGCTGTTCGGGTGAACTTGGCGGCCAAGAGATTGAAGAATCTAAATCTGTTCAGGGTCTCCAAGGGCAGGGCTTCAACAGAACATGAGTGTTTGGTAAGTCAGAACTCCCCCTGCCCTCACCTGATCACATTTGACTTCCAACTCGCCTGTGAAGCACAAGCCCACATGGGCTTGATTCAGGGTAAACTAAGAATTCTGATTCATTTACTTCTTGACAAAGCTACATCAATGTCAACAACCCTGATGCTTTGGAGTTGGAAGCCTAAATGGGCGGTCAAAACTTCAGTTTCTTTACCCCTCTAGATCTGGATGCCTTGAGCAGGCTCAAACTTGGATCCAAGCTCCGAAAGCTTTTTGTGGGCCAAGGCATAGTCCTTGAAGAAAGCTGCCTGCGAGATTATCAGGTTCTTAGATGTCTGAGAAATGAGGACTCTGAAGAGACAAATGCGGACAGACACATGCATTTTTTAACCTGCATTGCTATAATCATATGCATGTCTATATGTGCATCGATGTGTTGCAGAGTATGCGGCACAGGTTTATGCATACAGTGTATATGGTGACATGTTGCAGCGAAATGCAAAACTGAGAACTTTGGCCCCAAAGTGACCCAAAACAACTCTATTGGATAATATCTGGCCAAAGTATAATTTTTCACCAACTTAGATTTGCCTCAAATAAGGGGATTTCCCTTCCTCAGCTACCATTTGGGGTGAGGTCGTGTGAGGTCGCTATAATTTGACCATATAATATATCATGCTAGAATTTTCTAGTTTTATGGAATATAGATGCACAACTCTACGTCGTATTCTGTGGCTTGACTTCAACATCTGACTGCTTTTCTGGTCCTGCTGGCACCTTGCACTGGCTTGCTGGTTGAATTTTATGGCTCCCTGATTCTCAAAGAGACGACTTACTCGCAATCCACTGACAATGGCACCTGGTCCTTGGCATACCGGTCAAAGTGCTCCTTGAACTTTGGATCTGTGTGGAGACACTCGTCGGTTGGCAACCACATAAGATTGTCGTCGTTCATAGCGTCCTTGTACGCAGCGAAGTAGCCTGGGATGGCGAGCTAACGCAAAGGCGGTGCTGCTGGACTGCGACAGGTTCTGCATTTCAGGGCCTTCGCACTATGGGAACACTTTATCCATCTATTGCTATCTTCATCATGGTTGGCCTTTCAGTAACTTATTTTGTACCAGTATACGTATTCTGAGCTGACTCAATTCCAGGGGGTTACTTGTGTACATGCAATGGTCACTCTGAAACCAATGAATCCTGCCCGGTTGCTCCAAAAAATCAAGTCATGTCCTTGAACAGGCTTGATGTGTCCGAGTGGCCGTTGTCGAAAGTGAGCCAGTTCTTCGTCCATGCGGCACCGCCAACCATTCCGCAGCCTGGCTTCTTGTCGACGCGAACAACGCAATCGCCCTGGGCAGCGCTAGATCGAGCACGCGACCACAGAATCCCTAGGGGTCCAAAAGATTCAAGGCAAAAAAAAAAGCAATCCATAAATCCTTTGAAGCATTTTGAATCCTTCTCTTGTCGAGGCTGTCTGTGCCTGGCCTTGGTGTACTTGGAGGCGGCCTGTTCACCATAGCCGAAAGGGCAAGCTCCGCTGCGTTCTTTGAACACACGTCCGATGGTGTGTGCGCCACTCAGGGCCACAATCTCTTGATCGGTGAAGCCCATCTTCTTGCCAAAAACATTGCGCAAATGTTCCTAGTGCGTTCAGCTGGCTGAAGGACAAGGTTGCTTGGAGTTTTAAAGAACTCGTGAAAGAACCTTCCAGGTAAGGTAGCGGCTAAGTGACTCTTACAGTGACAGTTAAGTGACTGCATACTATTGTATACTCTTTCGATTGATTTTGCTAGGTCTTGCAGCTTTTCTGTGTTCCATTTATATATTTCCAAAGCTTGCGTTGCCTCGGGGGTCTTGGCACCGCAGCCAAAGGGTGGGGCCCCATCTGGCAGCCCAGCATTGCCCTTGAATCCCTCTCGGCTGGCAGGACCAACGCATTGCTCCGGGCCAGTGACTTCCTTGCGGCCATACCTCAGGACGACCACCATAGCCACAGTATATCATAGCATGCCATAGGGTCAAGTGTGGTTCAGGATCCCTCTGGGAAAAAAAAACTAGAGTAAAGAAATGTCATGATAATGCGTGGTTCTTCAATGTTTTCATGTCTTAATTTAGCGCTTGAAAAATCCCACACATTAAAACATGAAAAAAACTTGTGCTTGGCAAATTCGCACGCGGACTTCATGGGGATAACAGGTCCTCCTGCCATCTCGATTGCAGTTGCAGAAGCCAACTGGATCAAATCTGCCCAGGAGACGGTAGGATGCGCCTGCGAGTGGGTTGCCGGTGCAAACCCAACCTCCCCCACCTGCTCTGAAAGTGTTTTGATCTTCTTGTTCAAGGGTTTTATTTTGAATCCAAGAGTTCAAAGCTATTCCCCTGACAGGCAAGCAAAATCAAAATCAGTTGTATCTTATTTTTCTTGCACTGATCTCTGCCACTCTGCTTTGTTAAATGGAGAGACTTGAAACGCTTGTAAGTCCGGCAGTGCATGCAGTGCCCCTACACGATCCTACACTATCATTTTTCCATAATTTTTGCGCACTCTTGAGGCAAGCAGCATCTTTGATCTTCTGGAGGTAGCCTTTGGCTTTGTCAAGGCCTGCGATCCGTTTTTGCCTTCAACACCTTTGCCTCAAATTTAAGTTTGCATCATGCGTTTGCTAACTCTCCAATCTCCCCAGGTGCAGCTGATATGAAGCTCATGTGATTTTCATGCCGGCCTGCGTTGGCACCCATGTTCATCTCAGGGTCGAAACGGATGGCACCATTGGCACCCCCGCACTGAGGCCAGTCTTTGATGCGCTGGTCGTAGGTGCCAGAGTCGTGCCATGCCAGGCGCACCAAAATAGGATGGCAATTACGAGTTTCGATCAACTCTTTGCACTCCTGAGAGTTCTCAGGCTCGGAAAGCTTTCTGCCACAAGATTGCACAATATATCTTGTCGGCTCGACTCTAGACACTGATGCTAAGTACATTCTGCCACCAACTTGCGTACAGGATAATCTTCGATTTGTTATAATATGGTCACACAAATGGCCCTCCAAAGGCAAGGAGTGCAACGGTGCAGGACTGGGGGTGCTTCAGTTTTTGCAGACTCAGGCCAACTGGAGTATGCATTCTCAACATCACATACATCGACATACCTAAAGTGGTGACTTTAGCCCTCCGGTTGCCATGCCAGAATTTGAACTATGCAGTAATGATACACTGCAATCATACAAAGCCTACAGTACCATAATCTACCTCTAAATGTCTTGGGTGCAGCCCCACTTAGATGTCTACACCTTCACGGACCAGCTCCTCATGTTGCAGGACTAGGATCCTTCTTGCAGGCACGCAACTCCTTTTGCATTGCACCACCGAGCATCCCAAAGCATCCCTCCGAGCAAGCGTTCCCCATGACGGAAAATCTAGAATCGACGCAAATCAATGGAAGGGCGCGAAGCTGTAGCCAACTTGCATCATAGACGTTCATCAACACTTTTTCAATCTGTTCCATCTTGTCTCAAACGCTGTCTCCGTCAAGCTACTAATCGTTCGCACATTTCATGGAAAAGAGAGATACGATATGCCTTTTTCCGCCTACTGCAATGCGTGCGGCTGCCAGAAATTTGCTTTCAAAAAGGCAAGGCGGCAAAGCTGCGGGCTCTTTTTTGACCTCTTTTCAACTGCACTGGCGTATGCCAACATCAAGGCATCATGAGTTGCTTCAAGGCCTCCGAGTTGCATTGCCTCGCGCCACTGCACGGCCCTCCCCAGCGTTGTCACGGCCGCCACCCAGCTGTCGCGGTGTGCCAAGCTTGCCAAGATAAGACTCCGCTGCCACTGAGGAGTTGGACAGGCCGTGATGGCAGTGGTGGCGGAAACCACATCTGCCTCACCTTGGCTGAAAGAGAGGGATTGAACAAACAGCGAAAAAGAATGCAAAAATGATGAGGAAAGAAAAAAGATTTAATGATGATTCAATCTATAATATACACATATAAATAATTACATAAACATCAATTGTATTTAGTCACAGTCACTTATAGTAATTCTTTCAAAAGATGAAGCATTAAAAAGCATCAAATTGCACACATCTCTCCTAGGTATGAAGTTCCAATATGTCAAAACTCTTGCGATCTCTCCTGCACAGTGACAACTGCGAGCAGAAAAGGTATTGAGGACATTGAGTGCGCGCTGCCAGTATCCTGCCTCTCCAAAAGCAAGCATCAAACCTAGACTTGCAATCAAATGGCTTAAAAAGGTGCAGCACTTCCCCTGTCGTTCCCCTGGAACCAAAATGAACTAAACCAGTCAATAAAATTTGGCAAACCAATCGAACAAAAAAGGCGCTATTGAAGGTAAGGCTGTCAGGCGCTAGCTTTTGGCCCTCCATCTCTTCAATGAAATTGATTGCCAACTGCCATTGTTGACTTGCAGCACACGCCGAGATGGCAGCATTGAAAGTGACTGCGCTTGCTTGTAATGAGTGGCTCAGGAGGCTGCTGCAAAGTATTTGGAGGGCTTCCTGCCAGCGTGCCACACGGGCACAGCATGTAACCAATGCGTTCAGGAGCACTGTATCAATTCTATCAGTCGCATTTGCAATGCAGAGAGATCTCTGCCAGCTGGCAGCTTGCGAAAGAGCACCAATCGTCAGGGTCTTCACAGCAAGGTTCGAAGCCCCACCACTGCTCCCATATGCCACCACCTGAAGACACAAGCTCCGGAAAGTGGGATGGAAGCCTGACATTGCTTTGTCATGTCACGTCTTGTGAGTCTTGTCTGTGCTTTCTTACATGTAGAATTGAAGTAGCTTCGCCGGTACGTCTCATTGGCTTGACCCTAGTTCCACCAGGTTTCTACGAAAACCACCTGCTTGGCCACACTGTCTACATAAAAGGGAGGCTGGGAGGCTCACAAAACAGAAAGATCACGGAATGCCGGTGAGGGACCTGGTTCAATGCTTCCTGCCAATGGCCAGAATCAACATTGGCAGCCAAGACATTTGTTTGAGCCTCAATTTGGTGGGCGGTTTAGTTTGCAGTTGAATGCAGACTCAAGTCGACTCTGAAACGGACCGTTTGAAACAGGCAGGGGGCAATGGAGTTGCTTCGGATGCTCATCTGATGGCAACGCGAAAGAAACCAGAGCGGCTTCTGCCATTCCATATCACGGCTCTGACTGAAGAGAGTCCCTGAGGACACAACTGTCATCTTCAAGCCCCAAATTTCCAGGGCATTGAGCACCTCACCGTCAGCCAGAGCTGAGTAAATTGTTCATCCAAATCAAGTTGTTCAGAGGCAGTCCAATTAAAGGTGTTTTCATGGGTACCTACAGACCCTATGCATCTGTCAACATAAATGATTTAACAGGCTAATCTGGCGAAGCTAGGAATTTTGGACTTTCTTTCAGCCCCACCTGAACTCCTCCCAGCCAAGGTGACCCAGCCATGGCTGCATTGTAGGAGACAACAGAAACACTTTGAAGATTCTGGGCATGCTGAAGTAGACACCTGGCACACTGCCATGGCAATCCAGACATAACCGTGTTGTACACAAACTCGTCCGCCTGTAGCACGCGGGAGAAGCATCACTGCAATATGCCGTTGACTCAAGAACTAAACTTGAGGAATCTCCTGGATAAACTTAGATTTCAAGAATCAAGTACATGCTGAAAACAATATGTTATACTGGTTTCAGACTCAAAAAGAAGTCCAAATATCGGACATTGTGTATTAAATAAGTCCAGTTGTATGTATGTATGTGAGTGATACCCTGTCTTCACCACCTTCTGCTCAAGCTCAAAACCTGCTTTGGTGAAGCAGCTTCCAGTCTTTTTGTATGCTTTTGAAATTTCATGCTCCTTCCCCAACCGTCCTAGCTCTTGTCTATGATCCATCATCTGCCCTGCCTCCACCATACACTGTCGTAAGTTCTCAAAAATGACAGCAGCCATGGGCCACGCAGTTTCCTGGAATCAGCCAATGCAGTGCAAAATAGTTGTCATGATGCCATGATCGTGGCTCAGTTTTTTAAACTTGGCGTGCACCCAGGTCTAAGAATAAAAGAATGGACAAACCACTAGGACACTCAACAGCCCAGAGTCAAAGCTCATGCAAGAAGAGTAGCTGCGAGAGTCAGCTTTCACCTGAGACGACTCAAAGCAAAGCTAGAATACAAATTCTATGAAATCCAGACTGCCACACTCAAGCAACTTCCTTGCACTCTCATTTCACGGATATAGTTCCAGCACAAAAAGTGTACTGTTTTATAGTCTACACTCGAAATGCGTCCAGAAAAATAAAAAGTACTATATATACCACTTGGAAAGTAGATGGCGCAACTCCCATGTTTTGGTTTATCATAGCTCCTTCCTAAGCCACCTTTTGGGAGTTGCGCCATCTACTCTCACTTCTGTGTAACAAGTGATCAGCTCCGAAACCGCTCCGCACCTGTGCACTGTCCATCTCCTTCAGTAGTTGAATGGCTTCTGGCCAATGACCGCAACCAGCTTCCTGCCGCAAAGACCACCTGCGACCCACAACAAAAGTCGAATCAGAACCGGGCTTGCGTTGAATCTTGGCCAAGCAATGGCCCTGCAACACCACAGTCAGAGAAAAAGAAGAAAAGCACACAATAAGGGGCCCCTATGTCATGCAGGCCATTTGCTAGTCTATGGAGCAAATATCCAAACAATTACCTTGTATACATTTGAATACCGTGTAGAATATGTATATGCAAGAATCGTAAGAACATAATCAAATTCACATCTGGTGCCCTCATGTTGGCATTTTGAAAATTCTTCTCACAGAGCTCCCTTTCCTTGACCGCTCCTTACCGAGTGACGCCAAGTCGTATGATACGACGTCTGCTTCGAGCAATTTCTCAGATCCTTCGGATGTGTCCAAATTCGTTTTACATTGCCAAACGTTTTTGACTAGTGAAAACCTGTGTGAAGTGCTCGAGGCGCAAAATGTTGGAAAGTGTGTGAGACTGTTGGGAACAAGTCAGCTTAACAGGTACCACAGCTTTGAAATCTCTTGCAGTCTTGCAGGTCCAAGACAAATGTTCCTGTTCCGCTCCTTCTTGAAGCTGCCTCAATGCTCTGCGCCAGCTGCTCGAGGCAACAGCTGAAGCAGCTTGCTTGTAGGTAACAGCGTCGTGCTGGATGAAACAGCCCAAGCACCTTGCAATCAATTTCTCAGAATTTCTTCCTCTGGTGCCAGCAGGAATTACTTTGACTTGGTGTGATGCCACATGATGCCTCTCTACCCCAAGTTCTTGCGACACCACAAATGCCATGAAGCAGTGCCTCATCAGTTGCAAAGCCTTTTGCCAATGCGACACTCTGATGCACGCGGTCATGCAACTGTTGCAGCTCACACTTGTCGCTAGACTTCTCGCTACCATATGAAATAAAACCTAGGCAGCACGTTGCAAAACAAGTATTTGATTCTGAGATTCCGAACTTTCTCCATCACTCTCCATCAAGATCCAACAAGTGCATTCAAAGCTGACTGAGAGGCTCACACGAAGAGCTCGTTGCCATTGCCTCTGCGATCCACATGCTGCAATCACCTTAGTGTGAGAAGTTGGAAACTGTTGGAAACCGCTCGCCCAGTGAATGAGGAGATGGTTGCCGCAGTGAATTTCACGTTCGCCAGCTGCCAAGTCGTGATTTACATCAAATACTTGTTGCAGATGGCATGTAAGATGCATGCAAGTGTTCCATCTCAGAAGGAAAACCTTGTATGTCGAGGCTGTTTGTGAAATACACTATGGCTTTGATGGCTGAGGCACAAATCAAGCGGAACCAAAAGACCGGATTTGCTAAACAGGATCACCAACATCTATCAAGTATTTGGTGGCAGTATGCGTTTGTGTCCATCTGGAGCCTTCCCCTTGACAGCCACATTGGCAGTCTTTGTTGAGTTAAGCTGCCCTGTTGCAAGTGCTCGTCCTCCACGTGGATGCCTGCCAGGTTGTACCAGAATGGCATGAAGGTATGCGAGACACGGTGAAGCAAACTCACAGTTGGATTCGAAAGAAAAAGCAGAGACAAGGCGAGCATCCGAGAATACTTGCATGAGAGAGAGAACTACTTCAAGCATCTTCAAGCCGTCCAACTGCGCTCCCAACTCTGAATTTCCCAGCCTCCAGCTCTGCCAAAGCCAGTTGCCAACCAATCGCTGCCATCTTGCCCCATGATGTGGCTCGTGTCTGCCACACACTCGGTGCGAAGGATCAAACGAGTCTACATGGATCGAGATGCGCGACATAGCTGAAGCCCACGCATTTAGAGGCTGCCATCGTGTGTGGTGCTGATTCGCAATCTTGTATCTTAATATTTGGAGCCGTATCCCAATGGAATTGCAGGGCCAGCAGTGCTCTTTCTTCTGTAGGCGATGGATACAACATGCTCTTGAGCACAATAATTGCCGCTTTCACGGAGAAGCAGCAGTCATCTGAATGGAAATTCTTGACGCATGGACTAAAATTTCGAGGGACTTGAGCTTCAAGTGACATGGATGAAAATGTTTAGAAAGGATCGATACCTTCGGTGGCCCACTCCTGCTAGAGTCTGGTGGGGAGCAAACAAGCACTTACTCAACACAGGTTAATGACAAGTGAAACTGGAATAAGCGGTCGCCTCTGCTACCTTGGGCCTTTTAGAAGTACCTGCAAGTCTTTCATGGTGCAACACGCACATTTAAACTGCACAAGCAGCGATGCATAAGGTCTTCTTAGTGAGAGCGCCAGAATAAAAATGGAAAAGCCCTCACTGGAGAGAAAAAGTTTTTATAGCAGCCAACGGCGTGAATTATTGCGAAAAGCTTCGCAAGGAGTGCAGCTTATGTAATCGATCCAAATCTGGGCAATGGATGATAAAGGCGTCTCATCAAAGACCTGCAGAAGAAGCAAAGTTTCTCACGCTGCCTTGGGGAAACATCATAAGCATTCATAAGCAATCATCCCGTTCCTGACTATTTTCTGGGGGTTGACAACGGGAGGGGGCACTCTAAGTCGGCCAAGCCCTTGTCAAGTTCAAGTCACCGAGACCCTCACACGACATACAGTAATTTGAAGGCAAAGCAACAAATCCGTCAGTTTGTCGTTCTTATGAGAAGTACAAGGAAGTGAATATATTCTATATTATATCATATCTATATAAATTTGATTAAATTTGCAATGAACAAATAATCACACCATGACATCCAGTGACATACAATATCATTTTTGCGAGTGTGCTGATCAGTCCTTCATATTGCTGCCGAAGTTCCCACAGCGGCCCATCATTTCTCCCTTCAGCTCATCCATACAAAGCAATGCGAAGCGTCCTTGGCCCCCAACCTGCAAGAAGCCGATCGTTACTCGATCTTACTCTTCACAAGGCAAAATGAAACCCGCCCACCTGGGCTGCAAGCAAGGTCCTCTCCCTGGTCACGATGCTGGGCACAAGACCAGCACCTAGCAACTTGAATCTAGCAGGTCACCACCAATTTGAAGGGTTGACTGGATGAGCGCTGAAGGAATTAGGATCGCAGGTTGGGTGAAATAATTCAATAAATCACCCCGAATGTAACCCAGTTTGCGTAAACGTATTCCATGAGGCTCCCTTTTGAGCAAGCAGACCAAACCCTGAAAAAAAATGTGCAATCTTGCAACCAAACTGGCTCAGCCTTCCAAACACTGCTCCAGGAAACAGGCCCACTGCCACCTGTCCACCAAGGAATTGGCCAGGCAAGCATCATGTGCTATCCAATTGGGTAATACTGGGTATCGTCTTTATTCACTACTGCTGTCCTTTGACACAAGGCATGACGTTTGGAAACCCAAGCCGCCTTACGAAAGCCCCTGCCCTTCACTTCCCAGAATCCTGAAACGCAAACCCATCTGATTTGCAGTCAAGCTTCTTCTTGGCCGTGGCACAGCTGCTCACGCAAGCACTGAAGGTGATGACTCTTGGCATCAGCCGCGATCCAAGAAATGTCCTTAGAACCAGGAGCCCCAAGCTCCATCCAGGCACTGTTGTCCCGATTCTCGGCGACGTGGAGCAAGTTGTATCAAATGCACGGAGGAGCGTGTTGAAACTGACCGTGTCCTCAGGACACCATTCATGGACAAACAGGAGGTCTGCCACAACTTGGCTGCGTCTGCTTTGAGAGCAAACCCACAAATGCTGGTTGGTATATGACATATTATACACATATTGTTTGTAATATGCAGCCTCAAGTCATGTTCCTGAGAAAGGGACGCATGCGAGCCCAGCCAATCACACCCAGCCACAACCAAACATGAAGCTACGTTCCAACGTCAATTGTGAATCGGACTGTCTCATTTAGATCGCAAATCCTGTGCAACTCTTGACCCTCTTTTCTGACACGCTGCTTTAGACAGCTTCCTTCTATAGTCAAGCTAAGCTTCTTGAGTCAACAGCTTGAGGGTTAGGGCTTTCTGCCAGTGGCCATCACCGGCCAATGCGCCCATGACAGTATTGTATGTGACTAAAGTCGGCTTCGCAGCTGTTTGCTTCATCTCTGAGATCAGCTCCACAGCTTGCGGCCATTCCTGACATTGCCCCATCCCAGCCCCCCAAAGGTGGGGTCTTCATGTTGGCACCAACGCCTTCCGACGAGAATTAAGATTAATGACGACACGACGCATTCTGGTGATCATAGTCTGGTAGTAGTAGCAGTAGTAGTAGTAGTAGTAGCAGCAGTAGTAGTAGTAGCAGCAGCAGTAGTAGTAGTAGCAGCAGAAACAGCAGTAGTAGTATCATTCCCAAACCCTTCAGATTTATGACTGCAATGTCAGAGCGGCACATAACGGGTTCATTTCAATCAACCCAAAAATGGAACTCCTTCCTTCATCAATTGATCCCTTGGGCCTGGCCATGCTCTGCAGCACTCAGCGCTGCATTACAGCCCACTACATCACAGCCACTCCACATCTGAAGACTCCGCTGCCAAAGACCAGACGAGGCCCCAGCTGCCAGCAGACTGTTGGTAGCAATCAGGCTCCTCATCATGGTTTGGAACATGGTAACATAAACCTGAACTTAATCATGGATCTGGATGTATCTGGTGCAATGTGCAATACTGCAATATGTTGCCATCTTATTTAATTAGTGTACAAGAGTCCTGAGATCGGCTACTGTACATTGGCATTAAATCCGAACCAAGTGTAAAGCCCTTGATCCAATTCTCGCTCCTCACTTGCAGATTCATCATTGCCTCAGCAACTTCCCAGTGCCCACTTCCAGAGCATGTGCCCACGGCCGCACAAAGACTGCGTCCATCAGGACGGATACCAGTTGACTGCAAGGCTGACAGAGCCCACCTCCACCTGGAGCCTGCGGCATTTAGGACCTGAAGTCACAAGGCGGTGAAGTTCCCTGAATTCGACCCTTGTGTCGCATGCGGCATGCAGCCTGCCCGTAAAACCAACCATAATCTCGTGCCAGGAAGCTGTATTGGAGCTTATCAAGTCAGGTTGCAAAGTCCTCGATGCCATGTGAAGGAGCAGTACAAGAGTTGAAAGCCACTGTTCTGCCTTTCCACCTTGGTCCAACGATACCGAATCTCTCTGTATCATCATTGACCATCATTGACCATCATCATCGCATCATCATCCATCCTCCATGCTGAATCTCAAAGATGCGGCTGAGCCACAAACATCCATCGCTGCATTGAACGTGACAGTGCTAGGCACACAGCGCTTCTGGAAAAGAGATGCTTCGGCTTCAAGCATGTGAAGTGTTGAACGCCAGCAGTCAACGCTGATGGTGCATAAAGCGGCAGTGAAAGTTTGCACATTGGCTGGAAATGCCTGGACCCGAGCAGCAGCCGCGTGTCGAACATACCATGTGTCAAGTTTCAAGTCAACTTGTATATTCATTGTGTAAGAAAAAAAAATATATATATATATACACACATATACACTATTCACTTCAAATATCTCATCTCTACCTGGAACCCGAAACACCCACTTTAAATGGATGTTTGGTGAAACAACCATTTCTCAAGTAAAGGTTTTGAATCATCCAATTGAAACAACCATAAAAATCTGGTTGTTTAGGGTTCCAGGTAATTAAAAGATCTTTTCAGATCAGATCTAGCAGCCCCCACCTCGAGCAACCGCATCGCCTGTGGCCATTCTTGCATGGCCAGCATTGCTTTGCCTTGTGCAGCTGCATCCCAGCCTGCCGCAAAAGCCACATCTGCCACGAGATGCGCCAGTTGGCCCAGAGAATCCAACAAAAAATATAAAAAGATATTGACAAGATAAAAGGCTAAGAGCCGGTGTCCGACATCCAAGCACCCACACCTGACAGTCCCAAGAGCTTCAGGACAAGCTGCCACGGAGTGGAAGCAGCCAGCGCAGAGCTGAAGGTGATGACCTTAGGTGATGAACGGTCCTCAACGTCCTTAGTCCTCTATCCTAAAACAATCCCAAACCAGGTTTCCCCATGGTACTGCAGGATGCAGCCAATCTGGACCAAAAATCAAAAGATATCAAACACACACAATCCCATAAGCAAGCTAGGCACATCAAGCTGCATAGTTATCGTTTGGCAGATTGCGAGCAAACCAGATGCTTGCTGCCACTCTTGCGCCTTGCTACATGCACTGAGCACTGCATTTTCGGAGATTGAATCCTTGGTTGCTCAGCTCATATCACCAGGGTCTAGAAGAAAAGACAAAGCAAAATGCTGACCTTTTTTCGCCGGGGATGTCTCCAAAGCTTACTTGTTCGGAATAGATGCGGCTTCAAGCTCCACTCGCTTGAATTCTCTTAGCATGACCAAAGGATCCCGCCAAGCCGTAGCAAGACCACGATCAGCAAGCCTCTCATGAGCACTAATGATGATGTTGTAGCTGAACACATCAGATTCGAGCGCTGTGCGTCGAGCACTTTCCTTGTTGGAGCACAACAATAAATTCCAGCAGTAGTTAGCAAACAGTCTACAAAGAAGCCAACAATTCCCCTCACAAAGAAGTAGCCAACAATTCCTTTGCCATAAACCCCCCGACTAGAATGTCAAGTTGTGATAGTTCTGATAGTTTTGTCAAGCATCCACTCGTGCAATTGCTTGAGTCCAGGCTGCCACCTTTCCACACGCGCCGCTGGCGCTGTTCCAGATCACCACATCTCCCTGTTGTTGTTGCTGCTGCAAAGCCTTCAGCAACTCCAGTCCAAGAGGCCAGGCGCAAGCCGAAATGCACCCGGGGGTCTGCCGCAGGTCTGGTAGCAATCGCAGCGGAAGCAACCCAACTACCTCGCACCATGACATAGCACCAGCATTCACCAGCAATGTCTAACCCGGAACCCGCACAAGTGCTTCTGGCGGCTGCAGAACTTCAACTTCCGCGTTAATTAATCAATGACTACACAAGACACAAGAACTTAGTACCGTGAAGAATAGGCATGCTCGGGTATGCGATCACCTATGCTATTCTCATCAGCTCCAACAATCCAATCAAGGTGCACAGCCACATCCAACATCATCCAACTCTCCCCTGGCACATCCTTTGATTTCTCCTGTCCAACTACTAACAAATGTCTCGTTGGTTCACACCGAAGCGGACTTGCTGGATCTTTGACCCTGCAAACTTCCAAGATCACGTTGGACCATAAACAATGACCGCGTCAAATGATGAATGATGTCAAATGTCCATCTGGTGGGTGGCTCCAAGTTCTTTTGCATCAGTGGTAGGAAGATTTGGCGCACTGTCCCATGGACGTTCAGCACCCATAGCAATCACTTCAGTCACCCACAAGACCTATGTCTGGACTGTACCACCCCAGGTGGGGCGAGCCGAGCTCGGAAGCGGTTTCTTCTCTCGAGAATCCACATAGCACTGTCTACACAACAGATCCAAAACCCAGAGCCACTTCATCCCCTTGACTCGAAGGCATTCCCTTCAACAAGGCAAGTGAAATTGTAAGAAAACAATAGGGAAACCACTTCTGAGCACTAAGTCTACATGCTTTGTGCAGGTGCTGCCAACGTGAAGTAGACCAGCCTAAACCACAAACCATTGATTAAAAATGACTTTAAAAAATGTTCTTCACGACCCAGTTTTGAAATGTTGAAAGTCGGCCTGTTGTTCAACTTCATTGCAATCATGTTCTAGATCAGTCTTCTTCTTCTTGGGCTGCTAAGAGTTCTTTCCACAAAAAGGGAAACCGGAAACCCCAAATTGTGCGCTAGTACACCGCCCGGCGTTAAATTGGCCGTGGCTGTCCCTCAATCGAAAGGCGGCTCCAAACTCGCTGAGACGCGTTAAAGTCATCCACAATGTCCCACAGCAGTGGTAAAACCTAGTTCAAGTTGGTAGGATCATCGGGATATTCTGGGGCTGACGTTTGACAAACAACACCGCTAAATCTACAGGAAGAAACGCATTTGCGGAATGCCAAGCTGCCATGTCCAAAGAGAACTCACTGTCCCCCACCTTCACCTTGATGCCCTTGACAAATTTCCGTGCAAACATGAAGCCCTCCTCACATCCCAAGCTTCCGGGTGACGCAGAAGTGCTTTCAGGTTCCACATGTCATGACTTTCACATTGAAACAAGATCTACGTGTCTGTATGTCTGTTTGCGCTGTGTGCATCGTTTAAATTACCACAGTTCAGTCCTGAACCAACTTCCACAAGTAGTCGATGGTGATGGAATCGAATATTGCCGGATAGCCATTGAGCTCACGCTTCCTAAAGCGCCCAAGTGGGCGAAAATCTCCAAGCACATTAAGCAAAACCACTGACTACTCTGTGCAACCCCCCGTGCCGCTAGCATGCTTGTCGCAGTGGCTGGTCAAAAATGATTTGCCCTGTGAGCGAGCTTTAGCTGTGAAGAGATCCAGTCTGCTGCTGTCGTCTCTTATGGCCGAGTTGCAACGCTGATTTGAAAAAGTTGAATTCCCTGTCGGTGAGCATGCGCAACTCACCGTGCTTAAAAACCGCATCTAAGTCCTGAAGATTAGGGGACTTCCAGATGGAAAGTGAGGGGAACGTATGCAAATATGGGGCCCGCACACACACAATAACAGCTATTGGATGCTATTGGCCTTTGATATGCAACTTTTGCACCGAATTCCCTTTCAAGAGCTTCGAAAACCAAAAATCAAACCTAGCCGCCTTTTCATTGCCCTTCCCTCTTGAACAAAAAGTGTCCTTCGCAATGTTCTCAGAGTACTCCAGGCGTGTTTCTGTGAAGCAATGTCGCCACAGGACCTCTGTTGCTGCAACGACTTCATTCCATCTAACCAAAGGCGAAAACCAAAATCCCAAAGCCTACCCATGACACATGACCAGGGACAAATGTCAAGCATTGCTGCTCAATACCCATACGAGTGAAATCTGCCCACGTGTTGCCTGTACTGCTGCCCTGGCAGGGAAGAAAGGCGTGGGAATTGGGAACAAAGACTTGGGCTTGAGGTGAAGTGCTTATTTTGTCCACTTTCATCACCCCCTTGCCACTTGTTTTATGGCTATTCTGAATCATCCAAGCTGGGTCCTTGTGCTCCAAGTCATACAGCAATGCATCAATTGGAGCAGATTCGTCGCTGCAACCTTCGGCCATGTGCAGAAGATCTGGCGCTGCCTGTTCTGGGCAGCATCACCATTTGTAGGACCCACCCTCCCATGCATGAAGACAGGAAAAATGAAGCCTCTGATCCTGGTATATCCTGATTTCATCATGTTTCGTGTTTGATCAGTGAATAGGACTGAATAGTGACATGGTTCATTTCACAGATCAAGATCTTGCCCAATTTTGAGGCACCTGCACCCACGACTTGTGCCAGGTGTCCAAAGCTTTCTCTGCACGGCGGACCACAATAGCTGCATGCTCGCGAGACAAAACCACCCACCTCAAAGCTGCAAAGTGGCATTAGCAAATGCCGATGTTTACAGAGGATGGAAATGCGCACGGTTGAGGAGTAAATCCATCTGAAAGATCCTGAAAGTACATGGCACATGGTCATAGCCAAAATGCTGGTGGTGTTTGAGGGTCCGCGGCGAGTATGCCTGCCAGAAGTCCCGAAAGACACAGCTGCGCCGAAGCTCATTCCGGATGGTCTCATAGGTGGCAAGCTTGTGGAAGGCCGGCTCCGCGAAGCAAAACTTGCTGGTGGACGGGGAGTTAAGAACCAGCTGCTTGTATACATAATCGAAGCCTGTCACGAATCAGAGTTCATCTTTCTACAGAATCTTGGATGAAGAATTGGAGTGCGCAGGAGAAGAAAGATAGAAGAAAGACTTGTCATCAGATGTCAATAACGAAGCGTCTGCATGATTGCAGCCACGATGCTTTTGAGCGGTATCGTATTGTGGGATACGAAGACAAACTGCCTCAGCTACAGTGCAATCGAATGGTCACCATTGGAGATGTCATGAGATGTCACTGTCAACAAAGAAATGTTTAGACTTAGAAATCCTACATTGAATCATTGAAAGCATGCTGAAGGCCCAAGGCCCATCAAACAAGCTGCTGATTATGTGGATCCTGCAGAGCCTTGGCAAGAAGTGCAACCTCCAAACCGAAGAGGGCACACCATCTGTTCTCCACCTGTGCTGATGATTCGATGATCGCGGATTTCAGGATTTCACTTCTCATTCTTGAGATTTTCGGTTCTGATGAACACATGCACCACCGGCCGCATCTTTTGAAAGCCTGCGCAAGCTCCACTGCACCCCAGCGGCGCAATGGCAAAGTGGCAGACCAACGCATGCCCCAACCTTATCCAAATGGACTGTCGCAAGAAGCTGACACCTATGATGTATGATGATTATGATAAGATGATGATAGTATGATGATAAGATGATGAGATACGACAAACGCATGTTATTCGTTAATGTTCCCTACGTTCAAAGCTGCAGCGTCCCAAAATTATCAATAAAGTAAGATCGTCTCTTCTACTGCCAGAACCTAATCGTGTCATGTTGTGTCTACAATTTGCCCTCCAGTGGCCTGAGAATCTCTCAGCAAAGCGAATACCACTTTTCTCTCGAGCTCCTGCACGATGAACATAGATAGAATATGCACCAAACCTGATGCCGGCGCAATGGCGCAGTGACAGTGGTACTGCGATTTCTAAAGCGTGCAACCAGCTGGGCAGTTGATCAGCGCTGCAGCAACTATAAACATGTCACAGGTATAACGGTACAACCCCTTTCCCTTCCAAGTATACATCACGACAACATGTCAATCAAGGCACGCACTTGCATCGCCAAAGAACTTGTCCCACAAATCCTGGCCAACAGGTTGCGAATCTTGGCGGGGGCTGATACTGAGACTCTTGCTCTCGAAAAATACATAAAAATACGACATAAATACACAAACACTCCCCTCAAGAGTTTCCGGGTCAGCAAATTGGGTTGCGACTGCCAGGTGTTGCGGTGTTGCATCCAGTTCAAGGTCTAGTGTGAAGGGTAGCAAGATGATCAAGATGTGTCTGTGACTGCCTTGATTTCTGTTGGGAATCTGAGCTTTCCTTGCATCAATCAACCAATGGACCTGGCAGTCTTTTTTTGTCGCAGCCCCAGTTCCAGCCTCAAAGTCCAATCCATCCACAGTCATGAAGAGAAACGCAACCTGCCTTGTGTTGCCCGGCCATGCTGGCAGGACCGAGGGCACTGAGCTGCTCTGCAGGGCCTCTCGATCAACACGGAGTTTCTCCTCCATGTAGTTCCGCCTGCACGTCTGCATGCTCACATTCTCAAAGCACTCAAATAATACAGCGCACATGATTGCACACGCATGTGGAAGCCTGTTCTGTTCAATCACTTGTAAATGTAAAGCACAGAAAACATCATCAAACCCGACAAGCAGGTGAAGTCACAGAAGTCAAAGCAAGTGGCACCTCTTCGCCCCAGCCATTTTTGCTCTTCCACGTCGCGTCTCCTGGAGCCACTTTGCTGCACACTTCCACACTGCAGGACCCACGACCATAACTGTTATTCCCCCTGCCCTCCTCGGCAGTGTAAGCTGATCGGAAGCTGCGCGCCAATACACTCGTTCCATTCAGACCTTTGGACTCCAGACACATTTGGTGAAAACATACCAAAACTGCATGCAAGTTAAGTTGCAAATTGTTTTATCTATTACATTCGTACATAACATACCTGTGTGAACGTGCATGAGCACCCTCTTGGCCATCACCATACGGTGGTGAAGGCTTGGTAGGTGAGAGCCACAGAAAACTAAATGAAACGTGTTTTCATTGCCCTTAATTTTTTCATGTCTCGCAGAAACAACTACTGAACCGCCAAAGCACTGCTATTGCTCTCATCCCCTGACTCAGCGTCTGTCTCCTCCACTGCCTCCGCCCTTTCATCCTTGCACGACGCTGTGTCCCTACGTTCTCGTTCTTGATCTCGTTCCAACCGATTCAACTCATCTTGCAGGTGTTGAAGCCCACTCGAACGCTTCCTGGTGAGGGTTTGCGCGCATTTCAAGCAAGCAAAGCAAAACCCGAACAGTTATTTGGAGAAACAAAATAGGCGCATCAACCATTTAGAACTCAATATAGATTACCACATTGGGATGTTCCACCCTAGTAACACTGGCAAGAGATACGCTTCTTGTCTCCAGCAACGTGCTACCAGGTGGCACCACACATCCGGATGAATGACGGCTTGGAAAAAACAATCCGATCAATTGTCTTTGCCATTAGTTCGTGGTAAGTCTAGTTTTGGAGAACAGTAGCAAACCTTGTTGTGTTGCTGCAACATCCCGTCAGCAGCATTGTTTTCAGTAGTCCAGCCTCCTGTTTCCGCCATCGGAATTTTGTAACGCAGCCAAAGCCGCTCGTACTTTTTCCTGTCTCACCGAGTGGGTGGCAAACGAAGAGGCGACTGTTAGACTGCACTTTTTGTGATACTACTGTGACAAGGCGATGGACCTTGACCTCAACTAGAGACCCAAAAAGTGCATGAACCCCCGTTTTGCTTGCTGTCTAGCCGAAAGCATTTGGCATGCACCAGGCGGGCCAACCCGACGATTAGAGTGCCATGTTGTACAATATGTGATGTTTTCGTTGAGACATATTTTGAATAACCAATGGCGAGCTAGCGAAGCCTCCACACAATGGGACTTTCTCAACACACGCGACAAAGAACCCACAAACCTGCACCTTTCCAAGAAGCACATCGTAAAACGGATGCCTCATCGACTGTGTTGCTGCTTTTGCACTGCCAAAACGCAAGGGCCACGGCTGTAAAGAATAGACCTCAATGAACCCCCAAGTGCCCAACAGCGGCTTCAGCAAATGTTGGTGAAAACTAGTTGGGCAAATCTTCGGCCAAGCTGCCTGGGATCCGCCAACTTGCCCGCAGCCATGAAGCACACATGAATCATCGAGCGGCACGCGCAATTCGTAAGGTTCAAGAAAGGACAACGTTACGTGACTTGGAACGTGGCTGCAAGTCAATGTGAAGCAGGAAAAATTGTTTTGTCAATCCTTGTTGGCTGCTGATGGCGTCCGTGATTTTTCCTCACGGTTTTGGAACAAAATTGACAAACATTGCCCGTCACACATGTACGGACATGGAGCAGCTGACGAGTTGAGTGGACACATCCATTGTGGCAAAATCTAATGTAAACATCAGCAGCAAAACGACGAACATCATGGATGGAGCCCAGGGGCGAACATCAATACACAAAAAAAAATGTTTAAAATTGCTTTGTCCTTAAGCTTGCAACGAACGCATAACCCGATGACGCTCTCTTTCCTTTTCATATGAGCATGAATGAACATGAGCATCGCGCAACTGAATTTCTACGAGGGGATGGCCAAGAATTTCTACGCAAAGCTGGGAAGCTTCATCTTTCAGTCTGCGTTCGCTGGGAAAAAATAAAAATCAAAGGTGAACACAGAAGATTTATCGATCCCAACTCGAGCAATTGATGACTGCTATACAAAAATGATCAAAAATGATGGTTGGAGGAAGGGTGGTCGTTGCGGTTACCTCGGGAGGTGAAAGTATCACTTTCCAATGGACGGATGCTTGGGCTCAGTGAGTTGCCTTTCAAAAATCTGGCTCAAAGACCTGATCGCCAAATCAAATGCAATCTTGCAGAATCAGGGCAAAGGAGGCGGGAAGAGCAAAGCTGCAGGACACCCTGCGTCGACGTAGGGACAATTCCGTTCGAGTCAGGTTTCACCCAGGCCGCTCACGAGAGGAGGATGTAGCCCTCCCATTTTTGATGTAATTCAGCCGACCTTGCATGTGAATTCAAGAGTTGGGTTTGGATTCAAAAAGGGTGCAATGTTGGGACAATATTGATTTGACATCAACATTTAAGTGTTTGCCAAAAATGCATGTTTTTAAAACAGATTGCCGGAAATGCTTGGTGAACTTGCTGGTTTGTGTTGGGACGTTGTTTTGCTTAGTGAGAGTTGGAGTGCGTTAGGGACAGTGCGTTTTTTTTTCCGCTCCTTTTTAGTGACACATGGCTGCTTTACTGGGCAGCCTCCAGGCACTGACTGGTTTTATACTGGCCAGTCTCCAGATGTGCTTGTGGTAGGGAAGGTGTAAGTCCAGACCTTCCTCTACCGGGCTGGGAGGCGACTGACAAGCACTGGGGGGGTCGTGTGCGAAAGGAGGTGGCCGAGCGGTGGAAGGTCTCCGTCCTGGTTGTGGTGGGGGAAAAGATCTTCAAAGAGCAGGCTGGCCGCAAAGGAAGTGGCTGCCGCATGGGTGAGGAGAGCTGACCAACGGGAGACGAGGGCCGCGCTGGTGGCTGCTTGGAGGGAGGGAGGGCTGGATCGGGCTCGGGCTTTGGCGAGCATGCAGATGAAGTTGGAAGCTTCATTGCTCCACCTGCCGCCAACTTCGATTCAAAGGACGACCAGGCGACATCTTCTGTTGTTTAACAGTTCTGGGTAGGTGCGTTCCTTACTCCGCTATGCGACGGTCCTTCCGTTGCGTAAAGCAATGGGAACCTTCACTGGATCAACAAAGCGTGCCCCAGACTTACCATGCAATTTTGCAACACAAACTTGCCGTGAAAAAACGTACCACACTACATGGGTTTGAGGATGTGCTGCAACAATCGGTTCGTCAGAGAAACAATTGCCGAAGCCAAGGCCAGTGTGGCAGGATGCTGTTCTACAAGACTTTTTGCAATGACGCAGAGCTGCACATGACCGTTCTGAAAGAGCAAATTTGTCCAAATTAATCCGGATTCACTTGCGGCAGAACATGCGAAGGAGGAGAAACGCACATGTTTCGCAAATCCTAGCTGAATTTCAAGACTTAGGATTCGGCTCACATTTTACCAATTCGTTGAGCAGAAACGGCTAGCCTTGGACCAACACCTAAAATGTTCCGCATCGGCCATGAAATGGCAACGCTTCCGAGTTTGGACGACTCATATTGCTTGGGCCTTGTGCCGCCCTGTACTTTGCAAGAATTGGGTGCCGTGCTGAAGGATAAGGAAGGGCAGCTGATGCAAACTGATGCAAATGGCATGGTCGCGGAAATGTTTAAATACAACAACGTTCTTTTGCAAACGCAACGCAACGCAACGCAACGCAACGCAATTTCCGTCCGAGTCGAAGCTACGGTCCACGAGGGACATGGGAAACTACTACAGCCAAACATCAACGTTCCAAGCACAACTGTACAAAGGTTTTTTCATGACTCCATGTCGCATAATTTGCCGCCTGAAACCATGATGAGTGGAAAATTTCATGCGCAAAAGATTTTATTTGATCATCCCACCGTTTCGCTGAGCGACCAATTCGCCTGCGAGGTTCTACACAATAATTCATCTGCCACCCTTGGCAAGAATGCCATTCACTCGTAGTAGATGCCCAGGAATTCATTGCAGATGCAATTTTCGCTCCAAAACGACATCTTCCAACCAACAATCTCTCAGTCCATGGTCAGATCGAATATTTGCTGTGCATTTTCCAATTTTCTGTTCATTTTTTGCATCAATGCATGCCAATCATTGTCCACCACAGGTGCCCATCCAACAATTGAACGTAGCATACGGTTTCTCACCACTTCTAATTTCTGAAGTTGATTCGAAGCCAAAGGACAAGTCAAACGGCTTTTGCAAACGTGTTTGCTAATTACTGAGTGAGTGAGTGAGTGAGTGAGTGAGTGAGTGAGTGAGTGAGTGAGTGAGTGAGTGAGTGAGTGAGTGAGTGAGTGAGTGAGTGAAACCTGTAAACCAGTGGCGCATTGGCCCTGGTAGCCCATTTGAGGCACAGGCATTTGCACAACTGGAATCTAACATAGCCCGCCCTAGCTCTGGAAGATAAAGGAACAAAAATCAGATGTATGTTTGTACCAGTCTTGTGTATTCATAGCAGCTGCTTGCCAATTTGCTATACCTTTCCAACGGCAGAAGGTTTCCGCGGCGGAATGCCACATCCGGAATGGTGCCCCACGTTTTCTAATATTCCGGGGTCTCCAAGCCACAGTTCTTGATACCCATCGAACATCAGGTAAACCAGCAATGTAGGAACATAAATGCAAATATTGTTGTAGGCTTCGCTGCGACCACGTCAAAACGCCAGCTTCCTGAACATATCTTGCTACCCGAGCATTCCAGTCATGTAAAATTTCGTGCCATGGGTTCAGCCAGTTTGTTTGGCTGGGGAAGCCGACGACAGATCGAAGCAACCGACGAAAATGAACATCCATCGTTTCCAGATCTGTTTTGTAAATTTTTCTGTGGCCAGAAGCGAAACATGCAACAGGAGTCACAATTTTGTCAAAGAATTGAAAACGTTTCACGAAGGACACAGCCTTGGTCAAGTCAGGTCAGGCCTGTACGCCAAAGGCGGGCCCGTTCTAGGGCGCAGGCGCAGAAAGTGAAAATATGTACATAACTGCTATTTACATGCGGCAAAAATCTACAAACGAATCAAGATGTGAGTTCCATAGCGTGTTGTCCAATGCCGCATCTCTCCAATATCCAAGATTCGCATATCGGCAGTACGCATCAAGTTTTGAATCCCAGGTGTTTCGTGGACGGCCCACACGTCGAGTGCCAAAAGGATGCCAGGAGAGCAAACGTTGAACCCACCGATGCTCAGGCAAACTGGCAACATGTTTTGCCAAATTCCAGTAATTTTTGCAAGTGATGTAGAACCATGTGTTGACGCGGGCATTTGCAACAAAACTTCTAGTCCGTTCATTCCATGGATGAAGAATCTTATTCCAGGCCGCATTCCAATCAACCTCCGATGGCGGTCCAACGATGGATCTGCATAATTTTCGAAAATGAACATCCAAAGTAGCCAGCTGTGAGCTGTAGATTGCCCTGCGCCCGTTACCAAAGCATGCGACAGATGAGACCACGGCATTGAAATATTTCAAGCGTTTGGAAATGGAAACGCTTCGGTCAATAAAATCCAACCGTTTGCGTAAAAAGACTTCGATGCTTGCTGCAGATGATATTCCAGATCGATGTGTTGTGATTGTGACCCTTCGGCTGCCAACATACAACCCAACCACTTTTGACCAACGTTCCGTTGCAAGATCGCAAGTTTCAGTCCGCCATCCGTTTCAAGAATTGGAGGCGGCTGCGCCTCATTGGTTAGCACCACAGTTTTATTAGCATTCAACAGCAACCCTACCTGTTCCAAATGTATTCAATGAATCGACCCGTTGCCCCGAGCGGGCAAAAATTATAATGTCATCCGCGAAGCGTAAATCAAGCAAATTAGGGCCACCATCCATCAAATCAATGCCAGCCTGTCCAACGGCATGCCTCCATTTTCGCATAGCAAATTCCAAAACAGCACAAAACAACCGTGGACTGAGAACGCAACCTTGTCGCACACCGCCTGTGATCGGGAATTGGTCACTCTGACCAAAGTCACCAACAATTTCACCATGTTGTCCATAATACACCCGTTCTAAAATCCACATCAAATGTTCAGAAATTCCTTGCTCAAAGGGGGCAGCCCACAGTGTGGGCCAGTGTACCCGGTCAAACGCCTTGGATAAGTCCAAGCTGATAATCCAGACTGGAAATCCAGTTGCTTGCGCTTTGTACAGTAAAATATTTGCTGATAAAAGGTGCTCTTCGAGCCGTCATCCTGCACGGAAACCATGTTGTTCTTCAGGTTGCTGTGCATCAAGTACATGTTCCAATCGTCCAAGGAGCAGGTAAGCAAACACTTTGTATAACAACCGTAAGTTGGCAATAGGTCTGAAATCAGTAACTTGTTTTGCTCTCAATTTTTTCGGTAACATTGTAAACAAAGTCTTCGACCATGAAGGAGGCGGTTCCCCAGTGTATACAGCATCATTGTACAATCGTAATAATGCATCCAAAAATTCGCGGGGAACATGTTTTAACAATTCTGCTGTCAACCCAACTTCATCCCCACCTTTACCATCTGTTAATCGCCGAAAAGCAGTTTCCCTTTCTTGAATGGTCCAAATCGGTTCTGAAAACACTGCTGGTGGAAGTGGCAATTCACATGGACCATTGAAAAGTTTTGCCAACATGCAAGCAAAATCATTTTCATGAGGACGAACGATATCAATGCGGCCAGCACTTTTGGGCAAGAAATGTTGTAGGTCCCTCCACCTGCTAGGAATCGCCAAAAAACGGGACAACTGTTCCGATTTCCATTGACGCAATTCTTTTTTGTGTGCAAAGAATATTTCTGTTGCAAAGAATCTTTCTGTTTGCAAAAAATGTTTTGGATGCAGCCTGTAAATGGTGTTCAAAATCAAGTCTGTGACTTCCGCTGTTGTTCCCAGATAAAATGCATCCGGGCCATTTGTGGCACCCGTCTCGGTCAACCACAGCCACGCTTAATCCTCCGGGGGTCGTAATAATTGTTGGTGGTTGAGCTTGTGTCTTATTAACTTCGTTTTGTCTTGGTTCAAAATCAAACCGACGTCTGCCAATGCAACCACAAGTTCATCAAGCAAGTATGCTGCCTGTTGCGATGATGTAGCAAAGACCCAAATGTCGTCCGGTTGGCCCCCATCTTCTAAATCGATCCCTTCCGTTCTCACACGCATCCTCCACTTACTGAGTGCCCATTCCAACACCGAACAAAATAACCTAGGGCTCAGCACGCATCCTTGTCTCACTCCACGGCGAATGTCGAATTCACGGCTCTCTCCACNGTGTCTTATTAACTTCGTTTTGTCTTGGTTCAAAATCAAACCGACGTCTGCCAATGCAACCACAAGTTCATCAAGCAAGTATGCTGCCTGTTGCGATGATGTAGCAAAGACCCAAATGTCGTCCGGTTGGCCCCCATCTTCTAAATCGATCCCTTCCGTTCTCACACGCATCCTCCACTTATGAGTCGAGTCGAGCCTGTACGCGAAAAAATGGCGGGCCCCATTGGGCACGGGCGTGAAAAAGAAATGAAATGTGAACAAATTGCAAAATATATACAAGAAATTCAGTTTACAATCAGAGCCGGCAGAAGTTGATGAAATCGCCCAAATAAGATTCCCACCAGTGCTGGTCTTCAGCAGCATCCACCCAATTTCCAAAATTTTTGTAGCGACAATAGGTAACCAGTTTTTGTTCCCAACAGTTTGCAGGACGTCCGGCATTGCGAGGCCCAGGAGGAGTCCAAGCTAGTACACGTTTAACCCATCTGTGTGAAGGGAGGCACGCCACATACCTTGCGAACTTCCAATAATGAGTGCAGACAGACTGCGACCAAGATTTGACACCGGCCATTGCAGCGAAATGTGCTACCCGTTCGTTCCAACAATGCAAAATTTCATGCCAGTCTAAACTCCAATTTGTCCCAGGTGGAGGTCCAACAATTTGTCGGCATAGTTTCCTGTAAGACACGTCCATGTTCAGCAAAGCATTTTTGTACAAAGCCCGATGTCCAGCAGCAAAACATGCGACGGTACCCACCACCTTGTCGAAGTATTTCAGCCTTGTTGCAATCGATACTTGGTGGTCTGTCAAGATCCAACGGTTGGCGAAAAATGCCTTGGACGCCTGCTGGTTTCACATCACCATGATGCAATTTGGAGCTTTGTGCCGTGTCAGTATACAACCTAACCATTTTTGACCAGAGTTATGTTCCAAAATAGCAATCGTTTCCCCAGAAAGCAACTGTAAATGCTGTGGTGGTTGTGCTTCGTTTGTCAGGACCACCGTCTTAGTCGCATTCAGCATCAAGCCAACTTGCGACAGTGCATTGACCAAATCATGCAAGAGCGAAACAGTTTCAGCATATGATTTTGCAAAGAGTAAGATGTCGTTTTTTTTCTTGTTTTTTGTTTTTTTTTCCCTCACGCCTTTTTGCCGCCCGCGAGATGTCGTCAACAAAACGCAGATCCAGCAACGCAGGTTGGCCATCCCCTAAGTCAAATCCTTTCAAAAAAGCGTCGCGCCTCCAATTTTTCATGGCCCACTGCAACACTGCGGAAAGTAAACGAGGACTTAGGACACACCCTTGTCTCACGCCAGAAGGTATGGGAAAATTGCGGCTGGATCCCCACTTTCTTAGGGCCCATTCCAAAACCGAACAAAACAACCTAATTCTCAGCACGCATCCTTGTCTCACCCCACGGCGAATGTCGAACTCACGGTTCTCTCCACTGTCTGTCAATACTTATCCACGTTGATTGTCATAAGGCAATTTTAAAATCTAGACCAAGTTTTGCGAAACGCCCTGTGTTTCCAATGACAATTCGATGATTGACAATCGATGATTTGACTTGACTTTGATTTTGCGCCTGCATGTCCGAAGGCAACCCTCTTTGGAGCGCGGGCTTTTGAAAGCAACAACATCTCCAAGCGGAAGAAAAATCCAGTAAAAATTTTTTGTTTATTCAGAATCATCACTCAACAGCATCCACAACGCCGCAGGATATGCCACTGGCCTCATTGTTGAAATCGCGTGTATGCCGCGTGTGTGACAAAAATATCCCCCTTGGGTGTCCACAGGGCGGGTCGGCTACCCACAGCCTGGCCTAAAAAGTGGGGTGGTGGACCCTTCAAACCATCACAAAACAGAATAAAATTGAAAGGGCCACGCCTTGTCCATTCTAGCCTGAGTTACCTCCAGCCAACATAGCAGAATAAAACAGCATGGAACTCCTCTATCAAGTCAAGCCCCTCTGAAAAACATTCCAGCAGCAAACAAAATAAAACCCAAGTGCCCTACCCTGGTAACACAGCATGATCAGCATGGCTCGAGATCCTTTTGACAAGTGTCATCTGGTCTGCGCGCGTCATGTCAGACTAGTTTTGACTTTGACGAACTAGTCATAACCTTCCAGGTCTTTCAGGCATCCCTGGTAAAGATGTCGTTCCCTGATCTCAAAGAAAATGAAACAAAAATTGGACAAGTTGGATTGGTTGTTTTGAAACACGCAGGCAGGCAAAACTTGGCACAAGGAAACTAACAAAAGCTCCAACTCTTTAGAAAACACACAATGCAAAGAGCACATAGCCATTGGGGCCAGCATCCAGAGCATCAAGTTTGAACCCACCAAGCCAAACACCACACACAAAAGCCTGAGCTGCAAGCAGGTGCACCTGTACCCAATTTTATCCTACACTTACAAAATAATGCTAGATCTGCCTTAAGGCCATAACATCTGACATCTCCAGCACCAAGACCACCCAAGAACCCCAAGCTCCCCTGGATTTTAGGCCAATGCGTGCTTGGGTGCAACATCAAAATACAACAAGGACATTGGAGACATCAACAACAAGAAAGGTGACCACATCAAGTATAAGCACAAGAGCCACAACAAGAACCTCAACAAACCACACTTTCCGATCTTTCGGTAAAGATGGTGAAGGTCAAAAAATCCAGAGCTGGTCAAACTCCAAACTCAAGTTTGTTGTGGCACCGTTCGCTTGATTTCTTGATTTTCCTTACCTGTGCATCTTTTGATTCTTTTGTCCGCCAGAATCCGCAAGAACGCCAACAAAAAACATTGCCACAATGATCCAGAACAGAATCCAGAATCATGGTTCAAATGGTTCAAAATAAAATCTGAAGGGATCACGACTCAGAAGCATCATATGGTGGATGTCCCTGGACCGTTGACACAGCAAAAATGATCAAACATGGTCTTAGAATATTTCTTTTTAATTTCAGGGGCCCAACCCGAAAAAAAAAAATATGCATAGAATAAAATCCAAACATGCTTTCAGGGGCTTAAGCTCCCAGATTCTATTCTGGATCATTCGAGGGGGATCAAAAATGTTTCCTTGAAGTCTCGCCTCAAATTTTTTGATTCTGTGGTGACTTCGGTGGTCCGTTGTGGGGCTGGTCAACGCAAATTGTACAAATCGGAACTTCGAAAACTTGATGTGCATTGCCGTAAACTTCTACGTCAAGTCCTGGGCCCACCAGGAAACATTGATTGGACCCAACCGTGGCACTCCATTCTGCACCAGCGGAACCAACGTGTTGTGGAACAAATGCCACTGAACGGTTATAAATTTTGGTCAAGTCAAGTCAGGCCAGCCCTAACGCCCGTACGCGAGCCCAATGTAAGGGCGGAGGCGGAAAAGAAAAATATATGTATGTACATACCAATGACTGTACAATTTGTAGGCGTCTCTCAAAAAACGTGGTGGCAGCGTTTACATGGAGCAGAAATGTAGGAAAGTCGGAAGCAAAGCATCCCATTGAACCGCGTTTCTCGCAACACTTTCCCAGTTGCCGAAAGCTTTGTACCTGCAGAACATTTCCAGTTTTGTGTCCGAAGTTTGTTGGGCGCCCACGGGAACGATTTGTTGGAAGTGGATTCCACGCAAGTGCTCTCCTCACCCACCGTTCGGCATATAAATTTGCAATGTAAGAAGCAAATTTCCAGTATTGAATCATACACTTCTGTGACCAGGAAGAAATTCCACTGGCACGGGCCCGGTGATCCACACGCAAATATTGGAAATTTGTTCAGTATGCTGCACTCTTGGATGATAACCGTTGGCTGAAACGAGCACTGGTGTGAATGCTGGAGGTGGCAGGCGAGGACCATCTTTTGGTTTATGGGATGCCCCTGTGACAAAATTTTGCAGGTGGCAGAACATTGGATAGTTGCAGGTTGCAGCCCAGGATACAGTTCTCTGGCTGCAGGACCTGCCGGATTTTGTAACATTTGTGCATGTGTAATATTTGTTAGGTCTCACCCCCTGTGCCCTAAATGGGCTGCCGCACCATGGCATACAGGAGCAAAGTCAAAGTCAAAGTCGAAGTTGTTTGTCCAATCACGCCCTGACTGCCCGAATCCAAGTACCATCAGCATACATCAATTCGCGGATTTCTCCTGTTCGGGCTGGGTCCCTTCTTGAAAGGAAGGCGGCCTTAGCATCGTGAATGAGCAACGTCATGACTGTCGAAAACAGAGAGGGAAATAAAGGACAACCTTGAGAAATGCAAAAAAGCACGGGGGGTGCTGGCGAGAAGTTACGCCTCCATCTCGCACCATGAAGTGCCACCCATTGTAAATGCCACGGACCACCGAACAGAAATGGAATACCGAAACGCGACATTGCATCGACCTAATCTGCAGGAAAAATTGAATCAAAAGCTTTGGCCCAGTCCAGGGCCAAGAGAAGCAAGTGGATTTGATATTCGTGGTGGTGAACGTCACGGATGTGTACTTAGCCCTCGTTTGTTCCGCGCGGTGCTGGAGGTGGTTTTGTCCTCATGGTGTGCGAAAATGGAAGCACAAGCATTGTCCCTTGAAAATGGCTGCTAACCGTTGTTGGACTGGACCAACGATTTGCCGAGGACGTACTGGTATTTTATTTCAAGCATTGGACAAAGCGTGGTTTTTGTTGGATGAGCTGGTTGCTTCGCTTGCAAAAGTATGTTCGACATTGAATGTGAGGGGAACAAAGATTTTCAGAATTCAACCCAACCACCACACCAGTTATGACCTCGTGGTGCGGGGACGGTGGATGTTCCAAACCGCGTTTCTCCACACAAATGGCTCGATCTTCGAGACTACAATGATGCAAACCTTGATTTCCATCTTGAAGCAGTTTCACGGGCATTTCATGCAAACCGATGGATTTTGACTGCTCGACATGCGTCGTTGGCAACTAGACTTCGATCGCTTGCCACGTCCTTCCAATTGCCGAAATGCTGATACCTGCAAAGGTTTTGGATCATAGTGTCCCGAGTGCTTCGTGGGGGACCATCAATGTGACGTCCGTGCACATCCGGTCAGGATGCGGGACAACCGACGGTCCGGAGGTAGATTGGCAACGTATTAAAAAACCAACCGGGGCGCACCTGATGCCACAGGGCATCAATGTGCACTTAGTGTTTTTGTTTTCACCTGTGCCCTTCACGCGCTTCCTGCGTGCATACAGGTTTCACTTCATTTCACTTCCCTTCCTTTCCCTTCCCCTCACTTCACTTCGGTCTATATTTGGATGGGTTCCCAAAGCCCAAAGAATGATGACATGAGCTGGCATTATGGTCACATGAATCACCGACTGGCGATTGCACAGGCCTTGTTCCCAATAGAGGGCTATGAAAACAGACTCTTCCGATCGAAATTTTGATTTGCACATCGGATTGGACGCTCACCCGAAGGATGGCCGGCTAAATCCGTTTCCTGCATCCCCTTCACGAATTGGGAGCCGAATTTTGCTTATATAGCGACGGACAATTACTTAAAACAAACAATAAAAAAAAAAACAACACCCACACTTAGAACATAGCATACCCTCACACTCAGAACCCCGATACTTAGAACATCCTGGTACATGTTCCAAGGGTGAGTGTGTAACAACTGACTCACCAGAACCTCAACCCTACGAACCAAATACTAGATCCAAGTGTAATGTTCTAAGTGTGGAAACCTCAAAAATAGAACATCTGCGAAGGTTTTTAAAAACATGTTCTAAGTAATTGTGCGTCGCTATAAACCTTATTGGAAATGTGTCCGTCCATCAACACGTTGGGGCAACACTTTGACAATATGGTTTTTCCAAACAGAGTCCTTCCACCATGATACGTGGTGGCATGTTGCAAGTGAAGTTTCCTTGTGGTTCACATCTGAAAGATCTTACGTACAGTCCTGCCGAACCCACTTTGGTTTGTAGAGTTTTGTCACCCCGTGACCGTGACAGGACCGTACTCTCTGACTCAGACGGGTAAAAATGAAAAATGACGAGCAAGTCAAAATATCCCATCGAGGTGCCTCTGCGAAATGGACAAGCAATTGTGTTAAACCATGGGTGAATAACTGGTGGACCTGTATGCGTTTCACAGCAAACACTGGAAATCATGCTTGATGTTTACACACCACCTCCATGCTGCATCGAAAATGCTCTATGCAAGTTGAGTCGAGTTGAGTTGAGTTGAATTGAGTTGAGTTGAGTTGAGTTCAGTTGAGCCGATATTGTTTAGCCAGGAATTTGAATGCGAGACCGTTACCGAACGAACCATGGTTAAAGATCGTGTGTAAGGGGTTTGGACACCTGTTTCGCTATCCGCCTCAACATCGCAGGGTGCGTAGAGTTGTGGTTTTGCTTGCTTGCTTGCTTGCTACGTGTCTCCATTGCTTGCAAATTGTACAGGCACTGGTGTGTACATACATATGGTTTTTTTTATCGGCCTCCGCCTTCAATGGGTTCACTTACGAGCGTTGGCGCTTGACTTGACTTGTTTCGACTTTGCCGCGAAGCTGAATTGAATCAAAGAAGGGAGTGCGCCTTCCAATTTTTTTCCAAGATAGCGATGGGTTGTGCGAGCATGGACAAAGCTCTGTGGCTGCAGTACCTGGCAGTTTTTTGTATTTTTATCATATGATATATCATCTTGAAAAAAAAATAGTACTTGTTCACATGGCATTTCTTTGTCACGCCTGTGGGGTGATGACCTTGACGACGCCTTGTTTTCCGAAAAAAAATAATACTTGTTCACATGGCATTTCTTTGTCACGCCTGTGGGGTGATGACCTTGACGACGCCTTGTTTTCCATTTTGAAGGGGTGGACAATTTTGGCGCGATCCTTTTGTTTCGCACAGCACCAGCGTTTGTGTGCCATGTCCATGCGTCACTGGCGCGAGGCTTTGAAATGAAATGAATAAACACAGCGGTGGTTTGTTTTGCAGCTAGGCACCGCAAAATTTTTACAAATGATTTTCGAAAACTTGACGTGCAAAAATTGTTTCCACGTGCTGTACCTCGAACCAGCTGTGGCATACAATACTTCATGCATGGCAGAGACGGATTGATCAACAATTCGAATATATTCGTCGAATACCATGGTTTCAAAATATGGTCAGCAAAATCTTTGTCCAAGTATTGGAAATTTGGAAATTACATTGCTTTGCTTCATGACAATCGCTGGGCAAAACGCATCTTGCATTGGAACCCAGGAGGTGGAAGGCCTGGACAGTCATTTTTCCAATGGCAAACACCAATACATTTTTTTTGCTGCTGGCATCGGTTGGGCGACTTGCTTGTCCGGCCACTTCAACTAGGCCATTCGCAACGCAAGAAAAGTTTGACTCGGCCTTAAAAGTTCTACCCTTTCTCCTGTTCACCACATCTGCTTCTGTCACGTTAGGTAGCTGCGTGTCATACTTTCCCGAGTAAACGGCCCGTGTAAGCGGGTGTCTTTTCATCATCAAAGTCTCGTTCATTTGCGTGTCATCATTCTCACCTGTTTCTGAGCTCAACCGTTGCCTCAATTACACCTCAAACAACTCATGCAGTGACATGCCGGTCACGGTCAACATCGGCCGGGCGAGGCAACTTGCATCCTCCTCAAATAGTCAGTGGTCCATGGCCAACCGTGCGTGCCCACTTGGGCCGTGCCGGGTTGTTATTACAAAGAGATTGGAATCCCTTTCCTGTGTCATATTGCCGGTTGCGTGTTTCCCGGCGCGACATAGAAGTAGCCACAAAACAATTTACATCCTTATGATGTTTTTGAACGTCGTTCTCTCCGATCGCTGGGCCGGGGGGACCGCCTCGCAATACAGAATGGACATTACCATGGCAGGAAATGTATTTTTTCGAAACCTTATAGGAGAGCGAAAATGCAAACCATGTTGTGAAATGCGCTTATGACACCATAAGACCTTGACCCACTATTTTGTATTGCTACCCAGTGGCTCAAGCAGGTCTTGCCTTCGAACCCTCTGAACTGCACACCCGAAAGGCTCTTGGGACAGCATACTGAAGTGACCTTTGCATCGAGACTTCCTGTATTTTGATTTATATCAATATTTAATTTATACAGCAATTACTCGACTTTCCCATGTCCCCTCGTGGACTGTACCGTTCGGAAGTGTGCCTGTTGTGTGCGTTAAGCGTCGCACTTGGCAGTGAATCAGTGATAAATAATGGAGGTGCACTAACTTGCGGATTGCATTTTGCATTCACCTTGCCAAATGCTACGTGACACCATGGTTGACTCAGTCCTTGAACATGATGTGCAAGTATCCAACAGGATATTACACCACGATTTGATCATAGTGCATTGTGATCGTTGAAGAAGCCACAAAACCTGTGACAGTTCTTCGGTTGAATTTGTTTTTTCTAGTTGCTGCTATATATTTTTAAATCCACGATGCCTGAAATGACTTTGCATTGCGCATGGGCTCAGATCATGAAAGCAGGTCACGTCGGGCCAGGTCAGGCACGCCGATGGCGCGCCTTTTGTAGGTCGCAGGCGTAAATGCGAGAATCCGTACATCAACTACCGCCGCCCATACGACAAATTCGACAAAACAATCCAAATGAAAGTTCCATTACCATATCTCCATAATCCGACGTTCGCGTGATTGGTACACTCCCACATTTGTCGTGGCCGGCACATGCGTCGAGCTCCCGTGGCATTCCAGGTGAACAAACCTTGAACCCATAAGTGCGCAGGCAAAGTAGCAACATCATTCAAGTAATTTCTGCAAGGATGTATGATCACGTACTGGCACAGGTTGCTGCAACAGAAAAATCCTCACCCGCTCATTCAATAGATGAAGAATATCATGCCAATGCGCATTCCAATCGCCGGCGGTGGCAGCATAATCGTCTGGCGCCACCCCGGTCAGGGTGGCCGAGAAACCACGCATAGCAGTGGCAATCAAGTCAAAAAGCACAGAACGCGAAGGCACACAAGGCGCTGAACTCTGCGCAGAGAAACTGAACGGACGCCCAAGAAACCAATTTGCAAAAGGAAGCTAGGCCCCTTTCTTGGTTCCATTGCCGTGAGTTCTTTGAGTGGTTTGCCGTGAGTGAGGCCAGCGCTGCCTGAGCTTGCATATTGTGCAGTGAAAGAGTCGTTGAATGTGGACATTCTATAGGCCCTGCGAGCTAGAGGAAGGTTGCAGCTTTGTGGCTCCACCGGCGCTGCTCTCAAGGGCAGCTATCATCTTTGGTGCGCTGGTGGCCGCATTAACGGAGAAAAGTTTGAGCACTTGAAGTTGTAGCGCGATACTTTTTCTGTTTTTCTTTTTGATAGACATCCGCTATTGCAAAATTCCTTGTTTACATCACATTGGGTTGAACCGTAGCAAACACACATCAAAAAACAAGGTCTTGATGCAAGTTGTTTGTTGCCTCATTTGCCGGGGGAACACCACGACGTTGTTCTTTCAATTTTCATTTGTCACCTTCATTGGCTTGCTTGTTGATCCCAAGAATTTATGTACACATTCGGGTCGACAAATATTTGTTTGCTGTTGTCAGCCTTGCAAATTTGCGTGTAGTCAACATGTACAAATGATAAGTGATAAGTGATAAGTGTACTACATGAAGACCAGTGTACGGAAGCCTTTCTGAAAAATCAAAGTATTGGTTTGTGTGATGGTTTCGCTCGTTCAACCTGACGCTTTGTGCGATGGTCACATGACCCTGCCAAAAGCATTGTGACAAGCTTGCCAGTGGTGGTGAAGTGGTCAGAGCAACATGAAACACCGATTTAATTTAATTGAATGATATTGCGATGTTTCATTTGGATTTGAGTTTTTACCGCGATGCGTCTTGAATTGATTCGAGTGAGCGAACTGCGCAGGTGCATGTTCTGGCATGATAGTGGGCGGTGGCAGAGCTGCCCAAACATACAGTAGTTGCGCTGGACATCATTGATATCGAGCTGCTTTGGGAACGAAATGACCAAATCTCTGAAGACGAGGTCGCTGCTTGCGCTCAAAACTCTTTCGAAAACGAGGCCACACCAGCTCAAAGCAGAGACCGCTATTCCCTAGCTCACCAGGCTGCACGGTTGACCACGAGAACAAGAAAGTAGATGCTTGTAAAAACCTCACATTAGCCTCAGGCGCAAAATCCTCCACGGGGGCTGCTGGGTTCATTTCAGGCCACAGCGTAATTTCAGCTTGTCGGAAACGCATGCAGGCACCGTAACGCAACGGATCGCAACAGGGCTGTGAACAAGGTTGTAGCTGGTTGCGGCGTGGGCTAACGGTCCGAGAGTAGTCTTCGTGTTCAAAGTAGTCGCATGGCGAATGGGGTTCAGTGGCTCTGCTTTTAGGTTCGCTAGCGGAGAAGTCCACCCTGAGAGCTTAACTACCAGTAATACATATTGCGCTCACAGCAGTGACAGCACCGTTTCCCTTCATCATCTTTTATCTTCAGTACTGTCCTCGTTCCCTTGGACAACACACGCTGCGCCGCTCCGCCCCCTGTTTTCATGCTTGAATCAGAGACCGATCTCTGCAGCATTAACAGAGAGGCGTATGCTTCATTGCAAGATGCTACTCGCATGCTGGAATTTCAAGACTTCTTATCCGCATCAAGTCAAGATTTCCTAATATCCAGCTGCAAAGATGCACACGCCGTGAGACATTGAATGCTTTGTTCAAAGGCGTTGCAACGCAACAAGAGACCCTCAAACACTTTCAAGCAAAGATCCAATTATTTGTCTCATTATTTGTGCAACTCACAGAAAAAGTACAAGAAACACGATTGTCTCATCATAGGCCTCTAAATTCAAAAATGAAGTGCAGTGAAGAGCATGTTTGATATTGTTGCCTGATCGTACCCTGTCCTTCTAGAGGCATCTCAACATTGAACCACTGTGTTCCTGTCCACATCACATCACAAGGTGTATGTTGTTTTCCACTACAAACGTTTTCTCGACTCTACCTTTTGGGAAATCCGGAACCTGCGTTCTTTTTGAAAGTGTGAGAGGGATGCACAGGTGAAGCACCTTTTTTCAGGGCCACCTGTGCAACTTTGCAGCTTCTGCTGCTCACTATGTGCATCTGTTGCTGTGCTGCCTAGAGAAACTTCTTTGCCTGAGCAGTTGCAATTCAAAATCAATGACTCTTGGAAGACTGACCGATACATCCATTGATGACCTAGATAAATCCGTGTTTAATTCGAGGTATGTACAGAGCACTACCTTGATTGGACTTGCTGAAGCAGGAAATTGTCTCTACCACTATAGCGAAAAAGAGACCCAGTAGACTCATCACACTGTGATTTCGTGATTCTTGATCATTCTTTATCCATACGTACATGAAGCTGCTGAATATATTCAATGGTCGAGCGGCAGTCAGGTTGTTGTCACACCTGTGGTCTTCACCTGTCGGGTGCGAATCTCGATTTCCGGCCTTCTGTTAGTTGCATGCATGCACTATCCAGTATCACACCTGTGGTTCAGCCATACAGCATACAATAACTTTTTTCAGCAACTATATAAAACTCATCAAAATTCCTGCACAGGACCTTTACCCAAGCATCGGCACCTGCGCGACATGAAATCCAGAACTGCCCGCACTGGGGAAGCTGCGCCGCATGGCCTAACACTTCAATCTAAAATTTTGGCCCGAGTTGCGACTGTTGCCGTGAGACTTTCTACACAATGGCAAAGTGGAAAGCAAACACCTCTGCCTTATGTCTTGTTGTCCAAATCAAAACCAAATTTGGTTTCAGCAGAGATAATTGAATGAAATGACAATCCAAGTACAGCCTCACCTGGATCTTCTGAGAACTCACAGATGGTTGTGCCAAGGGAGGCCGCGGCCCAGGCCATGAGGAATCCTCGGCGGGAACTACAATGCCATAGGGAATGCCATTTGACTCTCAGCTTCCAAATCTTTAGATTCTCTCCAATGCTCAATCTGTGTTTGTTTTCACCTTCCAAGAAGGTGTTGTCTTGACCAATCTGGGGAACCAGACTCCGCAAGGCCTCAACAAAGCAACAAATTGCCAAAAGGAAAACCAAAGAATGAAACTGTCCCGGCTGTCCCTGTCATTTCCTGTCCAAGATGTCTGACCTGTTCAAGCCAGGGCAAGGCCATGCACGTTAGGAATTCGCTAGGTGCCCCCAACAAGGGAAAGCTTGAGGCTTGCGCATCAGGCCCTAACTGAGCCACAGGAGGTGCCTTGGTATCCAAGAAATCGGGGAGCTTGGCTAATTGGCTGGGAAAAAATGATTCTCTGTATTGTGCACTGAGTGCGTACATGTGCATGTATAGACATACAATTGGGTATGTGAGAAAAGCTGGCCCGAAAAACTTTAAAATGTTATGCAGTTATACATTCTTTCAAATGTTTTTTCTCATTGCCCGTACAATGTTACAAACACTGTCAATCAATCTATCTAAGTTATGCATCATCGTCTGCTACAAGTTAACTCTGCTGTAATCTACTAGGTACTTCATTCAATCCAATATACTATATCCAAGCTGCAGAACCACTGAAAGATCAAATATAAGACTCATCCTATGCCTCAGACGTTTTCCTTACTCACTCACGAAAACCACAAAAGAAAAAACTTGGAACAAAACATAAACAAAAAAACCTTGGAAAAAAAGTGCCACAACAAAAAAAGAACGAGGAAAGATGTAAACAAAAAAACTTGGAAAAAACATAGTTCTGTAAATTAGTTTTTGGCCCTGGTCAAATGTTCCAGAACGTTGGTTTTGTGGTTTTCCAAACACTTTCTACTTTTTTTTACGTTGTTGCATGTGTCTGGCTACAGTGGGATTTTCTCAAACGTTGCATCGAGTCTCCTCCGCAAGTTTCAACAACGTCATCTGTTTATAGTTGAAATCCAATGTCTGCTTCAACTCTCTGTTGCCAACTCTTTGGACACCAAGTTCGGTTTTCTGTATTTTGAGGACACATTTGTTATGTGTAAAGGAGCAATCCTGGCCCCTGAGGCCTTGATGTCCCTTCCCACTACGGCTGACCCTTATGTCAAGAAACCTTGTTCAACAAGAAATTAGAATCTGAGCCGGAGGTGAAGTAGTTTACTGAGAATCTGTCGTCAATGTCTATTTATTGTACACATGTACTACAATCACCGCACGTATGTATGGACCCACTGGGGATTAGTCTGAGAGCCTTTTGCTTGCGCCACATTCCCTTGCCAAAAGTTCTAGGGGACACAGGCGTCGCAAGATGAATAAGAAAGGCCCTCTCAGAGTCTCGCGTCAGCGGAAGTTTCAATGCGGCCCAGTAATTATGTTTCTTTGCATATGTATGATCCTAGCAGTTTATATCAAGTATAGAGATACTATGATACATATCCACGCAAAGGAGTTGATTGCTTTACCTCAATGCCGACATAGAATTATATCTTATGTTGTCTCGTCGGTACTCTTGACTCTAACTCTGTCGCCACTGCACCCCGGGCAGCTATAAAAGCCAAAGCTTATGCCAAGATGCATTTGTCACGAAAGTATTGAACATTTAAGGCGATGAAATAGCAACAATAGCTGTAAACCCTATGACATCACAACATCCAAAAGCGCTTCCAATCCAAGCAGCAGTGGTCCGCATGATCACCGTGAAGTCACGACGCCTCGGAGTCGCAAGCTTGATCCCAAAGGTGCGCATGCAATATACAATATTTGAACATATGTCCACACGATTGAGTATCGGTAGAGGTTTTTTCCACACACTCAGATTTGCATAAATGGTGAAGAAAGGATCAAACAGACTATATACATCTGTACATAGGTATACATATTATCAGCTGACAATTATCCAATCTGGGAACATCTCGTATACCAGAACTACGACTGCGATTGATATATACTTTCCTTACCTTCATCCCCCCTTCACCCAACTGAGCTGCCCCGACTCCTCCGGGTCCTCCACGAAATTAGAGGCTCGCTTCAGAGAGTCCAATCTGGCGACGGCTCATCAGGTAAGAAACAGAACACATCATCATCATCATCATCATCATCATCATCATCATCATCATCATCATCATCATCATCATCATCATCATCATCATCATCATCATCATCATCATCATCATCATCATCATCATCATCATCATGTATAGAACTGAATGATGAAGTCACTNCATCATCATCATCATCATCATCATCATCATCATCATCATCATCATCATCATCATCATCATCATCATCATCATCATCATCATCATCATCATCATCATCATCATCATGTTATAGAACTGAATGATGAAGGTCACTGCTTCTGTTGATGTTGGATGATTTGATGTCTCAAAAGAAGTCAACATTCAACCATATAAAAGCATATCCAAAGTGCATTCTGTATCTGTTGTGCAGTAGCATATTTAGGAAGTCTGGGGTAACCAGCCAGACTGTAGCAGTCAATCCAAGGAGACAACGAGCAACTCCCCATGCCCTTCGGCCTATCACGACGCCATCGGTCGCCCTGCAAATGATCCGCAACCCTCGGCAACCAGGAACTTGCATTTCGGAAAGGCAGCTGCAATTCTACAGAAGCTGGGTTCATCCCCTAAAAACCTTCATTCCCTCCTTAAAGCACCAGACCTAGAAAAGCTCAAATGAACCTTGACATCTGACATCAAAATCATGGAACCTGGACCTAGCTTCAACGTTTCTGATTTCGAAACAAACCCGCTTTTAGACCAAGGGAAATCAAGGCCACAAAAAGATTCTGTATCATCCTGACAGCAACCTCCACAACTTTGAGATGATGAGTCCAATTGCATCCTGCAGGGTGGAACAAATAGTATTCTTGACGCTCCAATCTCCAACCTCACTGAGCTGTTCACTCAAGGTACCTGTATCAATCATAGGCAAAGCTGCGACAGCATCATGGACCACAAATAAGCCATGGGACTTGATCATGTGTTCCTATGAGGGCTGTCAACCCATTTTGTAAGTGACTTGTCGACTTACGCACAAAGAAGCCAAGGAGAGCAGTACACAGTGCAGATCAGGAAGTAACTGGCATGATTGGCCATCATATGAGATACGTTGGCCCACGGCCATTGACAGGACAGGCAAACATCTTCCAAAGTTTCCTTTGGTTTCATTTCTTTGGTACATACTTTGCCTGATTTTGCATGCAAAAAGATGAGGAGCCTCTTGGCGCTCAACCGCCTCAACCGCCACTCTCCGCGGCTCGGGGCACTGGTAAGAGAGATCTGTCTGAACCTGTCCTTCACTGATGGAGAGCATCACCTCAGCTCCGCTTGGACACGTCATTGCTTCATCTACCTGCAAATACCGTGAGTGTTCCGTTAAAAAAAGCAATGGTGCCCAGGTTGTGTCATATTCCGTGTTCCAAATAGTTTTGAAATCAAGAGGATGCACACAATCTCACTCTCTCTCTCTCTCTCTCATCAACATCTCTTTCCAGCTCAGGTTTCGGCTTGAGTACTGGCATCAACAGTATGCCTGTTGCAATGATGGGCTTCTTAGACTCAAGAGGGTGATCAGCTGTTTTGATTTTGCCATTCTTAAGTGCCAGGATCCTTCTCCCTAAATCTGGTAAATTCCTCTTGGACCAGAGTAAGATTATCAGTACACTATAAAACCATCGCAAATCATTTTTGTCTTCTATGATCTGCTTTGTTACAATTGTTTACATGTTGTCAATCACTTGGTTGAAGTTAAGGTCAAGGGGTCTAAGTCCACTTGTCCAGCAATCTGACGAAATCTGAATCTCTGGATGCATTGGTCTTCCCTTCCTCCGTGTATGGTACCGTCATGCCTCTGCATGGCTGCCACCAGGCGTTGGATCTCCATCTTTGCTTGAGACTTGGCAGCGTTAGCACTCTTGGCATAGGAAATCCATCTTTTAATTCCTTTTGACCCCCTTTGCAAAATCCCCTCCCTGGTAGCAACAAAAAATGAAGTTGGAATTGGAATGACTCCTTTGATGTTTTCGTAGAGCTTGTTCCGCTCTCAGAGCTGGATGCATCTCAGGTGGCCACCAACTGCCGTTCCAGACTGGTGCGGACTTCTTCGAAGACCTGGCAACTCTTCAATTGTGAAATACAAAACTGCTACGGATTCACGTCGTATCTGAAAAAAGATTCAAAGGATTACGTTTTGGACTTCTACAAAGGGATGCATTAGATAGGGTAGAGTCTGCGAGGGTCGGCAGAAGCTTGAGGTGTTCTTCTTGGAATACTTACCTTTAGGAAGCTGAACGACCTGAACGACATCAACAGCAACACAAGTCCTTAGACCCATCCTGTCATCAAGGGCCTCAGTGCTGTGCCTGATGCGTTCGTATTGCATGAGGGAATCCTCGCACAGGATTGTGGTGGCATCATGTTAGAGCCTGGTGAGTGGACCAAACGAGGCGCGGCCAGATTTGGGACTTGAAGGGACCCCTTCCCGCTTGGCCCCTCAACCAAAATCTCTCCGAAGCAGGACTCCACTTCAAGATCAATTTCAAGTTCAAGTTTACCTGAAACATCCCTTGAAACTGCCACAATTCATTAAGGGTCGGCAATCACCGGTGGCTTTCAAACATACCGCACGCGGCAGTCTGCGTCCTCCCTTCCCATGCTGGAGTGTTCCACATCAGGCAGTACCTTGTTTTGGCATTGGCCTCTTTCCCGTCAGAGTTCACATGGTGCCTGTGAAGGAAGCCCATATATGAAATTGGGAAAAACACGTAGAACATCCTAAAACTTGAAATAGAAAGGAATACAACCCGCTAGGAACTTGAACCTGCTCAGTGCTTCAATCACTCAAGTTGAGAGATCTTGAGTGTCCTTTAATGGGTTGTGCCAGCAATGGGAAAACGCATTATCGGATCTCTAGTGAGTGCTGTGGAATACAACAAACGGCAGAGAATCTTTGGACCAAACGCTTCTGCCATCCCTTCCCTTTTTCCCTCATCTTGTGGGCACTTTGTCCAACTTATCCCGCCATTCATCTCGCCTTGCTGGAGCAGCCAGTGACGTCAGCTTCGATTCATTGCGAAAAATATGAGTCCCTCTCCACGCAAGTAATTCACTTTGACGATACATACACCTGCATCTAGAAAACTCAATGTATTCTCCTCGTGGATGGTTCCTACTTGGTGGATGGTTCCTACTTGGTACATCTCCCCATGCAGGCACAAACACCAATACGCACGACGCACACTGACACATTTGAGAACACTAAGCTTCCAGCTCACGTTGGACTTTGTTCATCGAATCATTTAGGTCATCGATTTGCATGTCTCGATGTCTCACCCTCAGCGCAGGCGAAGGAACAATGGGCGACTTTCAGGGAATGACCATCATATCAGGGAAGGAACTTGAAACAACCTTAAATCAATCAAGTTCATCAAATTTCATCTAATTTTGTTTGATTCAAATCTATATCACGAAGAATAGTATGTGCAATATGTGAGCATAATGAAAGCAAGCACCAGCTCAAAACAGGGCCCAAAATTGCCTGAAAACAGAATCACAACTACGTCCAGTGAGTCCTTTGCAAAATTCCTCAACAAAAATCCTTGCAATGATTCCCCCGCGTCATCTGCCCGTCTGTGATCCCCCTCTCTTATCCGCAGTTACGAGTCTTACTTGAAACAGTCGGACAAGTCATTGCTTGGACCAATTTGAGGCAACCGGCTGAGTCTCCGCATTCTGTGCTCTCTTCAGATTTGAACCGGATTCCTCCTGGCAATCGGTGAGCCGGTGCTTGTATCACCAGTCTGGATCACTCTGGCTCACCCTCTCAAACAAGGGGCATGCCAAACCAACTCCAAAGTCCATAAAACCCACTGCTTCCAATCGCGAAGCTCACTGAGAAATTCGAAACCACTTTTAACGTCCAACTATTTCCAACTCCTGCTCGAACTGACCCCAGCTGAGTGCTCAAGGTAGGACATGTTGCATCCCATCCCATCCAGCCTGTACCAGCTCCATCTGTGCATTCAGCTTTCTCACCTACGAAAGTCAGTTGAGTTGGGCAGTCAGCTGGAATACAGTTTCAAAACTTATATAGTGCCCCCCGAAGTTCAAGCCATGTGGGTCTCCAGTCAGTCTTGTCTCCTCAAAACATGTTTATAGCTCCATTTTACCGCCTCCCTTTCTTGCATTTGGCCTGCTCCTCCAAGGAGTTCCGCTTGGCTCTTTCAGCTTCCTGTACTTCAACGTTTGGATGTCTACAGTCTCCAACCTACTTGACGATACTGGAATTGAGATGCCTGTCTTCGCACCAAAGGTCAAAAAAAGGAGTTCAACTAAAATCTGCTGCCTTGCCTTGGACTTCTCATCCTCCCTCAAGCAAATCAAGGCCCGCAAGTCCTAAGGCATGGCAATTGATTCATGCCACGTGCAATGTGTAGATGTACGGTACACATATGTGTGTATCTGGAAGATTGAATATACAGTCACCTTCACTTACGAGTAGTTACTCATCGGATGTTCACAAAACCATGACTTCACACCACCTTCATGCCAGCCGACCAGGCAGAAAAGACTGTTGATCAAAGCCAAATCTTAAAGGAGATGGGAACACAATTCTCACAACTTCACATGCTTTGGGCAAGTTTCGTGCAAACCTAAAATTTCCAGCAATCCACCAACATCATGCAGACCTCCCCAAGGCTTCCAAAGGGTACCAAAAGGGTACCAATCATCCCAAGCGGAGCCTCATAGCTAAAGCGGTATTGATCCAAACGCTGCTCCAGACTCTTTTGTGCTGCAGCAAAGGCGTCTTGAAGCCTGGCTTCGAGATAAGATTAGCCGATTGGACCCCCGTGCTTATGTGGACGACGTCTTTACTTGGGGGGGTTGATGAAAGGAAGCATGTGTAAAAACTTGTGGAAATCATCTCGCAGTCACTTGCGTTTCCTTTGCGAATACGGCCACATCGCCAATGTTGCCAGCACCACTCGGCCATCTTCCTGGCCGCTTCTTCTCGCTCGCATTCCAATAGCATCTGCCAGCCGAACCCAGCTCCACATGGGCACCCGAAACCTACCTTTTCAAAGGATTTGGACTCCTAAACACCGGGTGAGTTCTTTGTCATCTCAGTTTGTGATGGTTGTGATGGTGAAGAACCTATCTTTTTCCAAGCTCAACCTAACTTGTCCCATCCCCCCTGTCCCTGAAAGCTAGGTTTCCCCTTTGCCTGGATCTGACGGACCTCTGCTTCGTGGGATGCCACCACAGCGTGGTACTTGTCGATCTCAGTCGCTCAAATTTGATAGACATGTGTAGGCATATGAATCAAATATATAGACAGAATATCGATAGAATCAATAGATTGCATAAACAATTACGGTGTAAATCATAATGTGATTTGTGCAAATAGGTGAAATTGGGAAGAGAGAAGGACAGGGAGATGTTTGTAAACAGCACCTGGAAAGTACATTGCAACACCTCCGACTTGCTTTTCTTACATAGGCCTTGCATTAGTACCTTGCAGCTCCTACCTTCCAGCAGTTGCGAACAGACTTCATCTGGTCATTGGTTCCCCTCCATCCCCATCAACCCTCAAACACCGCATACAGCTGAGAGAGTCTTACACACCTAACCATCTCGAGAACACTCATCTAAGTCTCTAAGGCTCTCAAAATCTGCTCAAAAACAGAAAGACCTTGTCAAAGGCAACATGATATGTCTTCCATTGCCTTTCCATCTCATACGAGAAAGCTGGTGCTGTTGCTGGGAAACACAATCTGCTGTGCGGCAAAGGCACTGTGACCAACTGCTCAGCATTGCGTTGTTCTTGTGCCTGCAACCTGTGGTGCCAGGAAAAATTTTCTCCATAGAACAGGTCTAACTGATGCTTAATGAATCCAATTGAAAGAGTTGCGGACAAAAAGTTGCATTTTTGGTATGGAATTGCTTTCGAAGCCACAGTGTTTTGCAAGCAGTGAGTTGTGATGTGCTGTAGCTTGTTCAACCAATAAATTCATCTCTACAAGACTCTATTGCTGCACCTTTGTTGTTGCTGTTGTTTATGTCCCAGCTTTTTTCAACACCAAGAAACATCACTTTCAGGCGTTCGATCTCCTCTTCATTCTCCAATCGCTGTCGCTTGATCTCTGTGACCTGGGGCCGGTCATAAACAGAATGGTCAACCAGTCGGATCCAAGGGCAGGCTGTGAAGGCATGGAATGTATTCAATGTATTCACAGATGACCTTGACAATTAAAGTTGTATAAGTTGAAGTGTAAGAACATATAAAATTATAGCATATACATATACACCACATGACACCGGGGTCAAAATACTGTACAACTCCCCAAGTTCGGTGGTTCAGAAAATGGATGGGAATGGAAATTTTGGATTTACGCTATGTTTTCTCTAAGAATGGGGTAGGTAATCAGGTACATTGAACATCCTTGATTATTCTACACGACAGGTGTATAAATCAAACACTAACTGTACAATTCATAGATCCAGTGAACAAGCTTTGCAAAACAAAAACGCGACGTCTGGTCGATCCTTCAATTACGTTGAGCATTCAAGTGTGCATCGGAGGCTTGGTCATTGACTCAATTCATCACACTTCAACATTTCCAGTACGTGTTCTTACTCGTATCATGAAGGATTTATCATACACTATCTGATGTCATCAGCAAATTTGTATATGATATCTTGTTTATAAATGCTGCGCACACGTATTGTATAAAGATACAGTGAGGGTTGCAATGTTTTCCCAGCAAATGACAATGGGAAGTCAAGCTTTCTGATTTCCCCTGTCACTCTGTGAAACTTGGGTCCTTTGGTTCCCAACTGTTGGAGCTGCCCGTTGAAATTTCAACACAACTCTGGGAACTTGACGCCTTCCAGGTTTATGAAATCCTGATGATTCAGCTGCTGAATCATCTTGGTGCTTGTGACCCACCATGGTCTGTGTCCATCGCTCCTAACCGTCACGCTTCAGCAAGGGGCAAAGTTGATACAGCTGGTCCAAGTTCTGATTGTACTTCCTCAGGCAAGAATGAATAACAATAGGATGAATCAACATGGGGGATTGTTGTATTGTATCATGTTGTATCAATTTGTTGCAGTTTATTTTGGTAATAGGCTTTTGATTTGACTGTGATTTGCTAGGGGAAATTCGCTCAATTAGGATCAATCGCTCATTTGTTATGCAGTCCCCCTGGCAAGGCTGCTTCATCGCACAACAAAAAAAACATAGAAGCCACCGATGGAGGTACTTCGGCCGTCTGGCCGATGTGGCTCAGAAGCTCGGCTGACTCAACATCACAAAACCCATTAAATGACAAAGCAACTTGTTTCATGGCTTGTTGTCCAGTGGTCTTATGATGTTTTCTGACTTTGTTTTATGGCCAATCGGGGAGCTTAAACCATTGTAGAAACTTTGACCTCGATGTATCCACGGCAAACGCCTCCATCCGCTGACGCTGCTTATTCCCGACTCCAACCACTTTTGCGGTCAAGCAACGCGGAGTTTCGGGGAACCGCCTCATTTCCTTCAAAGCACTCGATGGTGTACTTGCGCCTGAGCAGATCGAATTCGATGCAGTGTGAATTTCACCCACTGCTCGAAGGACCGGGTTAGCCAACACATTTGCTGAACATGTAAACCTAAGAAGCTCCAATCTAGAATCAACAAACAATAGTAGATGTGTCCAAATTCTGAAAAACATTGCACAATCTTGGCATATAACGAAAAGATGCAAAAAGCATCAAAAAGTTTCCATAAATTGCGTGGACATGTTGAGACATTCAGCTCCGGAAGGAAGAACCACAAAACATCATAAAAACATCAAACATTTTATATCCAAAACTCCTATCGTATCCATCATGAGGCTTCAATCCATTCCCAAAAAAACGGTGCCTCTTGGGTTCCTTCGACGATGACTCCGAAGACGGGCCCCTCTTCGAGATGGTGGCGGGCGTAGCTTTGTCCCGCCGCAGTTGCTCCACGGCCTCCTTCGCTGCCTTTGCTGCCTCGGCCTCTGCCAGGCGAGCCTCCTGGGAACTTGAGAACCCAAAACAAGGCGAAAAACATGTGAAAACACAGAGATCTGAGAGGACGACACCTTGAATAGTTGTAGGAATTCGGAATACATTATCTTTATATCTAGGACTGGATGCACCAACAGTGGTCTTACAGGATCTTAGACTAGAGGTTTCTATGGTACATTTTACTTTGATTCTGGGTGATTTTGTCACAAATCATAGCTGTCATGTAGCGAAAATGACGGTGCGGCAGGCCAGTCCTTGGCCGCCGCCGCCGCCGCAGCGCGTTGGCGAGCCTTCTCTGCTTTGGCTTCGGCAACTCGCTGTTTCCTCTGCGCATTTTCCAGCACCTTGCGCTGCTTCTTCTCAGCAGCTGCCCTGGACATGTCGCACTCAGGGTCATCATGACCGGTGGAATTTGGGTTTCCGAAGTTTCTTCCAACATGTTCTTTTCAAAACTATAAAATTGGATCGGGACCCCAAGACCTCCCGTTTCAAATTTCACCAGTGATAGCAGTGTGCAAATGTCTTCACCAGGTGGTGACTTAGGGATATGGAAACTTATGGAAACTCCATATACAACTCACATAGCAAATCTGAGCGATAGAAAACCCAAGTGGCAATAGCTTCAGCGTCTCTGTCTTCTGCGGGTGCTTGGAATGGGTTTCCGCATAGGATCGGGCGGTGCGTCCATGATTGTCCTTTGGAGACAATGGACTTTCAATTTGGAGTCTAGTATTTGGTCCATCTCTGTCTAGTGCATGAGGTGACAGTGAATGCCAGTCCCCCAGCAAATCATATCAAATCATAACATAATCTGATGAATATTGAAGAAACGAATTCCTACCTTTTTGAACCGGATGCGTCGGAAGGTTTGTCTAAGGAATGCAAATCTTGCCCCAGTGAAGGTCGTGAATGGTCGTGACACCATGTCTTTGGAATTGCAAAATGCAAGTTGCGAGGGGATGCTCTAACTCATAGATTCGATCAAGCTTCTTCGATCAAGGCATCTGCCTTGTACTTCCCCAAGAGTTGTTTCGTGATATCCACAACTCCCAAATTGGCCGCATAGAACAAACCTGCAGAAGTTTCAACTTGTAGCATCGAATATAGAAGAAAACTTATATAAGTAAACAAATCCATGAACCTTCAGTTGAGACCTGGTTTAAACCACTCAGACTTGTAGAGAATACAGTACCCTCTTGGAACAATCGTTTAAGTCACATGAATCACATGAACCAGTTACGCTGAAATCACACCAACATCAGGAACCCACGCCCTTTCCAAGATGTTGATATGAAGCTGGTATGTCACCAAAATCATCTAATGCCAATTTTGCAGGAATGAACAGGACACACACACACCACACACACACACACACACACACACACACACACACACACACACACACACACACACACACACTACTGTCTGTACTTATTTACGTACACTACGAAACGTAAGTAGTAGTAGTTCGGTTCGTTCCTTTCCGTTCGTCGTTACTTACTCGTCGTCCGTCGTACGTT
>DF240144.1:0-14939 GCA_000507305.1 Breviolum minutum Mf 1.05b.01
CTCCCTTTGGATCTCCCATCCAAGCACGGGAAGCACCCCCAACCGGCACAAGGAGCTGGTGTCTTTCGCAAACTGGCATGCAAAGATCAAACACATCCTCCGTGTCAAAGTCTTGTGGAAGTAGGCCGGCTCGCCATAGTGGCCGGGAAACACTAAGACTAGCAAGTTCTCGTGCGGCGAGTAGAACAGGTTGCAGAGGACTCCGAGGTCGCCGGTTGATCTCGGCGATGACATGGAGAACTCCTACTGTTCCTGGTTCTGTAAAAGGTGCTGGGTGCACAATGTGCATCTGCAGGGTATCATCTTGCCCAATATGGTCATTCCATATTCTCTTGAGCTTTTCACGAATTCGCACAACAAGTTGAGCTCGAAGAGTGAAGTCACGAGATTGGCCAAAAGCGGCTTGTCGATTGCCATGTTTGACTAGCCACGAGCGGAACTGCACATTGAGTTGCCCAGAAGCAGCCCGAAATTGGGCCCCGGCAGCAACTGCTGCCCTGTTGACAGAGTTCTCTTCCCATCTCGGCGGAGGGATGACTCTGCCAATGACAACCTCACCCTCTGCGGTTCTCCTTGTGATAGGGATGTCCTGGTCAAACGCAAGCCTGATCTCTGGGTTCGGTCTGACCTGAAAACATGGTGGCTCAGTCACATCTTCGACCGGACATAGGCCGTGCTCCGCATCAATGGCAACAGATGAGGGGATCTTAATGACAGTCTCGTGCTGGAGGAAGGCCACTTCATCCTCATCAGAGTGCAAGACCGGCTTCAGGAAGTGCAGTCTCCCGACACGGGGTCTGAATCTGTCGTCAGAAAGAAACTGCAGACCGTCAGTCTGGACTGCAAGTGGCGGAGCCTCAGGATTTCGGTCATCAAGTCCCAGAGCGTGGCTGAAGTCTGCAACCGTAGATACCGATGGCAACCAAAGTGCTGTGACAAATGGAGCGACAAGACCACCATCACACCAAACCATAGCTGGGAACTGATCGCTATCAACTGGAAAGCCCAAAAAATGTAAGGTGGAGGTATCCGCGAGATGAATCAACCCAGCGAATGCAAGGGCACCCGGTGTCTGCAGGTTCCAGAGATGGTACATGACGGAAGCCAAATGTTCAATGGATTGGAGCTCGGAGGCATGAGGGCTATAATCATGACGTCCTAAATAGCCTTCTTCATTGAGAACATGGAAGCTCCAGGTGACCTCAGGCAAAACCCAATGTCCCAGTAGATTTCCAGCCGCCTCAAGAAATTGGTCACCATGCCAAAAATAATCCGCAAAATCCAAAGGAGGTGCAGAAACTTGAGGTAAAGCATGCAACTGGATGAAGGCACCCTCCACCACAGTAGTAGTTTCTTCCGGATGCAAGCGGTAGCCTTCAGCACGTACTATGCAGCGGAAACTGGCACGAACACAGAGATGGTCGAATTTCGAAACAACATCCCGGAAGTGAAGCTGCTGTAAGTAGTAGCAGGCAATGTGCCTAGCATTGGAGTTTCCGTGAGCGTCCCAAACAACCGACTCCTCCAGAGCCGGGACAGCTCCAATCGGGCAGGCAGTCTTGGCATCGGTAAACTCCGCCACAATATGGACACAAGTGCGCCAGGAAGGTCGTAAAGTGTCTTGTGGTTGTGGATGCACAAAGTAAAGCTTGCAATCAGCGTCATGAAACTCAGGCCAGTTCTGGCGAACAGCTTGTTTCAACAAGATAAGCTTAGCATGTTCCAGAACGAAGTATCTTGAACCGACTGCAGAACCTGAGAGACCATGGCAGCAGATCCTGACGTTTTCAACGGAATGAGCCTCAAGTTCTTGAAAACGCTGTTCAAGCAGTTGCTGACAGCAGATGTCCCTTGAGGGAGAGGACTCAGAAATCTGCATGAACCATGTCACGTCGGCTTCAGAGAGGTCATGATCAAGGTGATTCTCATCCAAAACCGTGCATCCGGAATCAAGCTGATGAAGGCGAGGGTCACACCAGCGGTCAGAGACATGGGGACCAACACCACCAACAGCCGTTTCAAGAGCACTGTGCGACACAGCACCCAACAAAAGCTCACCTCTTAAGGTGAAAGCATTGAGGGAGGCTGCAAACGAGTCTATGTAGTCAAATTCATGGACGACTGAATGCCTATACAAAGCAGCCTCCTCTGTACTCAAAACTGTCCGACCAAAGTTGCTTGCTGCACAATCACATTGGTTGCAATCATAGGCCTCAGCAACTTTGAAGGTAACCGACTTGGCCTTGATGACATCTGCTTTCTGTTGACAAGTCAGTGTCCGGCCGACCTTCAAGCTCCGGTTTGGATGGTTGCTGAAGCCCTTGGTCTCTTGCTGGTGTTCTCCTCGTCCCCATCTGAAATCTCTTCTACCTCCTTCTTGGTAGAAACACCAACTGACGAGAGACACGTTGTCATGGCTTCTTGCAATTGCACTCGAAGCTTCTCCTCTTCCTTGTCTGAAGAGGCATCTGGCATGTCCTCCAAGGCTGCTGTCTCCTCCACACCAGTTCCTTCTGCATGGGAGTTGAGCTGCTGGATAGTGCGTTTTGCATTCGACACCTCTTGGAGCGCCTTGGCTTCCGCATCCTGAAGCTTGGCCATATTCATTCTGTAAGAGTCCAATTGGGTCTCCCATGCACGCAGGCTCTCCTGTAAGTGCTTCATCCAGGATGCCCTCAACTTGGCTCTTGCATCGTGAGCCTCCTGGTGTGCCTTCCTGGCACGACCCAAGGATGAGGTCGCGGCATGGAGGTCTTTGGTAATCTGGCGATTGCCAGAGCTCTCGACCTTTTCCATGGCCTCCCGAAGGGCCGGTGGGATCGATGCAGTCTCCGGAAATGCCTTCTTGAGTGCCAGAACCAAGTCCTGTGTAGACTGATTGACCTGCTGCTGCTGCGTTGTAGGTGCCGTGGGGGCCTGTTGAAATTGCTCGAAGTCCAGGATGGGCCAAGGTGTCATAGTGTTGGACATTGGCACATAGGCAAAGGGCGAGGAGGCATTTTTTCCATTGTTGCTCTTTGTGCTGGATTCTTTGCCAGCACCTTTTCCTTTGCTGCCCGGATCTTTCCCCCCTCCTTTTCCTTTCGAGTGGTTGGGCTTGGATCGTCGCCTTGCACTGCTGCTCCTGGGACGAGAGCTTTGGCTGTCTGAAGAGGCCGTCCAAGTCCAAGATCGACCCTCCATTTCTTGGCAGTCCGTCCAATACCCACCACATTTCTGACAGAACTCGGCGTTCTTCTTGTTCATGATGCGGCAGTATTCGCATTTCCAACCTTGACGTCCATTCTCCATCGCAAGGATCTTTGATCTTGCGGTCTGGACACGTTGCAAGAAAGCTGGATCGCGAGAATGATGCCCACCAAGCGTCTTGAGAATCCAACTGAGGGTATCGAAAGTCCCAGGTCGAATCCCCTTTTGAATCTGATGCCAATAGTACCGTGCTGTTGCCCTCAGCTTGCGGAAACGTCTGCGCTGTGTAGGCGTCAGGGTTGCCACACAAAACAAGGCAGAGCAAAAGATACCAAAGTTGCATCCGGCGCAGGTAAGTGGCCAAGTCAATGACAGCAGTTACCCCGCGTTGTAAAACCCACCGACAAACAAGACGTTGAAGAATAGGAATATCAAAAATGTACTGACAGACGGCTTATTTAAAAGCAGCGGTGCCACCCAGGTTTTTAGGTGCTGGGACACCAGGTAAAGCCCGCAAATCCAAGTGTAAGTCCGGAGACAAGTCAATCCGGAAACCAGAAAAATGCAGGGATACCAGACACTGACGGTCGGCTAATCTAAAAGCAGCGAACGTCACCCAGGTGAGTTACGGTGCTGGGACACCGGAAGGCAAAAATGGCGTAGAAGACTACCAAAATGCCCGTGGAAATATTCCACTAAGGGATGGCAACGAACGGACCACGGGGGAAACTGCGCTCGAGCCAAACCTTGAATTTCAGAAACTGATAAAAACAAGATAATTCTGTTCCAATCAAGAGTTAGCTACTTTGTTCACCTCAGAAAAAGATGATTCAAACAAGTGTTTGGTCCATTTTCTTCATTGCTCGAGTATGATCATGATGCTTTTGAGGTTTTCACACACCTTCGTCTCCAAGAAATCTGGGTCAACTACAAAAATACACGGTGAAAAAAAGGTTGGTTGAAGCTTTGGATGACTTTCCTGCGGCAAAACCTCGCAGCAAGTGTGGGTTATAGTATTTCCTCAGATATTTACAACTACCTTCGTTATACTGGCTAGATCAATAACTCATCAACTAGAAAATGTTCAGTGGCAATTTTTTACATGTTTGGTTCCAAATACCTGATCACTAGGTGCTCCCCTGGATGTACAGGGTATAAAGACTAAGGCATTTTTTGAACAAATATCTTCAATCTTCAAATTTGTTGGTTGGGTATATATCTCCTATAGGAACAACTAAGGTACACAGCCAAAAGCCCGTTGGAATGCCACGGCTGAACGACGATCCGCCGATCCGCGCGATTCTTCGCCTGTGTGAGCTCATGCTTCAAGGCTGAAACCAACCTCGAAGTGCATCGGTTTGGTTTTCACATTTCACACTTCAGTTGCCCTAAGAATCCGTAAGGGGATGTCGGCCGGGGTGTCAAGTTGCCACCTGTTTTAAGGCTTCCAGGGGTGTCATTATGAGGGTCCCTTATCAAAGGTGTCCTAGTTGGTGGTTTCACCAACCCATTTGGAAAATATGCTCGTCAAATTGGATCATATCCCCGAGGTTCGGGATGAAAAGAAAAAATGTTTGAAACCACAACCCAGGTGTGGTTTTTTGTCTGTTTTTTTGTTGTTTTCCTCCTGTTCTTCAAGTCATCTTCCATTTTGGTTGTGGAGAAAAATCGGTGTTAAAACACAAAAAAATACGGCGTTTTTGATGCGTTTGTTTTAAGTTCTGGATCAAAGTTTGACATTGTCATGATATTAGATACTCAAGACCCTTCAAAAACAAGGGTTTAATAATGCCTTGTTAAGGGCAACCAATGGTTAATAAGCCCTGATCATAAAGCCTTATTTCTCCGGGGGTACGTGAATCAAGGGGAGGTAGGTTGCCTAGCTGACTAGCCAGCCTATCATAACCCCATAAGAAGTGGGACTAGACCACATTTAAGTTTCCTCCAAGATATATGTAGTTCCCTATAGAAAAACCCTCCTGAGGTGAATCTAGGTGTTTTTTGTTCGGTATGTTTTCTGGGGATCCAGTCATACCTTTCCTCAGTTCACGTGCACCCTGCAATTTGGAAGATTCTGGGGTTCTTTTTCTCTCCACTTAGTAGTTGAAATAGTTGCAAATAGATTCACCCAAATCGGCCCAAAGAGCTCCCCAAATATCCCAGCCTAGCAGTAACATCTAAAGACCCTATAAACACCCCAAAGCCTTGACAATCTTTATCATGTCAGTCATGCCTCTTAATCACTCAATGGTGTTCAAATCACCTTCCTTTGATGTGAAAATGTTTGAAACACTGAGAAATCCTACCGGAACTTTAGACCAACCATTCGTAAGAGGCTGAAATGATCCAGACTAAGTTCAACTTCTACCCAGTATATAGCAGTATAGAAGGATCGATAGCTTCCCTTCATGGGTCAACCCCCATGGTTTGCAGTATGCTATCGGCCTTATAACTCTCGCCAATTCACCTGAAAGTTCCTTAGAACTCTCGCGTGTTTGAACGTATTCTGCATAAGAATCCCTATGGGAAGCTTGTATGGGAAGCTTTTACGGGTCCCACTTACCAGCTAAGGGGGGTCCCATGTCCTTGGGGGTCGCGGGTATATCACCCTTGAGAAAATCAACATTGAGAAAACTAACAAACAATAAAAAACCAACCACTTGAAGGCTTGGATTTGCTTGTTCGATGCTTGGAAAACAATTTCCAAACATATTCCCCCAATAGTAGTGGTTTGATGGTGATGAATCCCATGGCAGAAAGTAACAAATCACCTTAAACAAATCCAAGTGGCAACTCCACTTACTTTAAGCAATCTTGCACCCTACAGATGAAAAAATGAAAAACAAAAACGTCCAACAGCTCGCCAAAACCAAAGCAAACATGTACCCACATAAATGGCAGCGAACCAACCACAAGCTTCACTCCAAAACTCTACTTGCATCATGGACTCACTGCCAACTCATCCATGTCGACGCGGAGGTGGCTCGACGTGACGGTGCCCAGGTGGGGGGGGGGGGGTCTGTGGGCTGGTGGTGGTGGTCGGTCTTGTTGGCCCTCGCCACAAATGCAATCTGGTTTGACCCCCCGTCGCTTTCCAGTTGCCTCCAAGCAGGATACAGTACAAAAAACGCCTTATCAGGCGTCACTCTCTCCCGACCGAAATCAACTTCTTCAGGTCTTTCAGCAGCATAAAACCACGAAAATGACGACATGATAACTTTCGTGACCTATCAGACTATCAGATCCGTATATATGCGAACAACTCATATCATACCGGTTCCGGTAGATTCCGACGAAAGAACACAAACCAAACGCAGTATCTGTATTCTAACCACGGTGTTTCCAAACACAGAATAACCCATAAATTCTAATGGAAACACACTAGGGCATGGAACGGAACAAAACACAACAAGTACCTGATGATTCAAAGTGACCTTTTTGGGATGGTTAAGTGACCCTTTTAAGGGGTTAAGTGACCTCCAACTAGGGGATCATCTTTGAATCACCTTGTAAAGGTTCTTTGAAACCAACTGAGTCCTAAGCAGACTGACTCAACTGGAGTCAGTGTTTTTTTTTGTGACCCTCCCTGAAACGACCACAGTTTACCCCCATGAAAATATGCCAAAAAAAACCGAAAGGAAGCGAAGCTCATCATCTTCCAACCCCTTGAGATTTTCAAGTTTTCAACGGCCGAGATCCCGAACTCTTCCATAATCATTGCCAAGTCCTTCGAGGGAATAATGAATCCCAAGACGGATTCCCATGGAAAAATGGTTGTACTTACCTATACATGAATGGTTGATTTTTGATGGGTTTCATGTAGGTAAATACGCTATAATCTATCCATGGGAATCCGTCATGGGTTCATGGTGTTTGGAAAATGAGGCACCCAACGGCTCCCCGGTGATTGCAATCATTTCCAGTCGTAACCTCACCCCTATGCCTTGGTTGTGTAACTTCTAAAAGATTTGTCAAGGTGCCTTGGTTCACACACACCAACCGGCCCCAACAACAGGAAAAAAAGCCTGCCAATCCAAAGGTATTTTGAGTGGCTTCTAGGTTAGAGTTGCTGATGACCCGTGAAGTCATCCAGAAACAATATGAAAGGTTGTTATTTATTAGGTCCCCCAAGTTGTTCTCCCAAATATTGGGTGTGGCCCCCCCCCCCCGCAAACGAAGGTTTATAGGACTCCCCGACCTAAACATGTAAACACTTGGCGCTAAACTCATTGCTGGTTCAAATGCAGAAAATTGTTGCGAAAGTTGCTGGAGTCATAGTTGTTGGTGGTGTTTCTTCATGCTGCACCACTATAGTTTCTTTGGCTATTTGCAATGCCTTATACATCTCAATTGCTTCACCAAATTTTGTGGCTCAAGTGTATCAGCTAAAGCACTCAATGCACCACCATCACCCCCCAGTATTGAACATATTATACTTGGACACTTGAATACTCCACAAGTGGCTCATGTTTAGTAGTCTCCCTAAAAACAACAGCTCGCCCCTGAAAATTGATAGTTGGAAGAGGAAATGTCCTTTCGGGGCCGAGCCTACTCTCAGTGGCTATATGTTAGTTTTGGGAAGGGTGCCTATCAATGATGTTTATCAACATGGTTCACTATGAAGGCCTCCCTTAAACACACTAAAGATTGGTCAATTGGTCAATGAAACCCATTATATATTTCTCACCACTTTTTTGGAGGTGATGGCAATCAACCCAACCAAAACATTTTTCAGTATGGTGATCAAAAACCTTGTGACATTCCATCATGCTGGTTGTTGTAACAAGGATGCCTTTAATGGTTTCTTGTAACCCCTCTACTGGGAAGTTTTTCATCCCCCAAAAAACCCAAAGAACTGGAAATTCGAAGTTTCTACTGTGTGTACCTGCCATGGCTCTTGGTTTTTCGGCGAAAAAACAACCTGAAAGCCATCTCATCTTGGTGCCTCTTTGCGAAGCGAAAAGGGCCCTTTGCTTATGGTCAAAGGGAAATTCTGAGTACCCTTGGGAGGGTACCCTAGCAGCTGTTCCCCAAGTATTACCCCATATTGCCTTATACAACCATTATATAATTCATATATCGGTGGTATATGTTGGTATATATCTCGGGGTACTCTCCCAGGGTACCCAACTTTTCCCTTTGACTCTAGGGAACTAACATATCCCACCTTTTTCAAGTTAATGTCACTTGGTAGGGGATATGTTAGTTCCCTGGAGGGCAACTCATGCGGTATATTCTATACTTAAAATCACTCTAGGATCCTTGAATATATCAATTGAACATATGTATCATTTTTGCTTATACAACTACGCATATATCTGTACACATAGTGGGATGTCCCCCTTCCCAAAAAAAGTGACTACAAGCATGAGCACAATTACCACGAATGTTTTGTAGGTGATACGTCTTATCTGCAACTACTGACTAATACTGCAAAGGGGGACAACCCAATAGGTAATCAAATATAGATATAACATATTTGATCTATATAGGTATATATGTATATATAAATCTATTTCATGATCGTAGTGTACATGTACCCAAAAGAAAAACATCAGATTTCCACTCATTTCAAAAAGGCGCCAAGTCAACATCCCCAAATCACTGGTGTCTCCTGAAGGAGTGATTGCGGTGAGTCATATTGCCGTAGGAGTCCAGAAACACCTGACAAATCCACGGCAAAAAAACCCTTGGCTGACATTCCATGGGAATTCCTGATTGTTTCATTGGGATTCCTATAGTGGGATATAATAAAACACCATAACAAAGGGTAGTAGAACCCCGAAAAAACAACCTGACCAACCAGGGTTTTTTCAGAAAAATCACCTGACGTTTTGTTGACCCCTTGAAAGTTGTGAAGTGTCTGGCTGCCACAAATCGGCCACAAAAAGACAAATACTTCAATAAAGTCACATAAGAAACCCGAAATCCTCATCATACTCAGCCAAAGGACCATGAAAGAACAGTCTAAAACTGTATTTTACCTATCAAATATGTAATCCACAAAAGTTTAATTGTTGGCCATTGGCTGAGTCAGCCATAATTTAACAGGGGAACACATCTTCAATCGATTCATGTTCCATTGCCAGATTACCCCAAAGTGTATCTCGTTCCATGAAATCCTGCTTTGATCAACAAAAGGGTAACATGTGTTTATTTCAAGGCTACGTCTAAGCAAACTCACCTTCAAAACCCTTGTGTTTGTTACTTTGCTGATGATTTTCTTAGATTCGCTTAAAAACTGTCTCCCCAAATTCTGGCATGGTTCAATGGTGATTTACCATCGTCAAATCCGTAAAAAAGTCATCTTAAACAAACACACAGTGTTTGTTTCGCCGGGAGGGCGTACTCATAAAAACTGGACCGCCAAAATAATAGGTGAAAACTTCAGGTCAATGTACCTCTTGAAGTCCCAAAAACGATCTTAAATTCATAGAAAACACCCCCAAGAAAATGCAGATTCCAAAAAGAAACCGGTGGATAGTGAAGGTTTCTAAAGATCCCTTATTCAATTAGTATAATCATCCATCATGAGTATTTTCCTACTGCACCGCACGGTGTGTGCAGGGACCAAAATGTTCCCAACTAAATTTGGTAGGATAATCCCTTGACCCCCAAACAATGACTACAGCTATAGTTTATTTAATTCTTCGTTATTTCAAGTCAATTCTTTCAAAATCCAGTCATTAATGACGTCCAAAACGGGTTACACTCCCTGAAACTGACATAAGTAGCACCTGAAAATAGGCCATCCCAAAAGGAAACTCGTATTCCAAGCAACCATTTTCAGGTGCGAAAATCGCTGCTAGTTTCAGGGAGTTAGTAAACCAAAACGGGGGTTTTGTCCACCGAAAACGCCCATTTTGGCCACGGTCGCCGTCTCTTGGGGTCCGCGACAGGGAACTCCCACCATTTCTTCCAGTTCGGACCAAGGCCTTGGGGCAAAAGACCCAAAATCAAGCCATTTAATTCATGGGAATTTAAGCTACCCTCCCCAAAGCTACCCCCCCAAGAAATAAGGCCTTATTAAGGGACAACTAACCATTGGTTTTCCTTAATAAGGCCTTATTAGGGGCTTATTTCTTGGGGGGGGTGGCATTGGGGGGGGTTACCTTAAATTCCCATGACATTTGAACCATGGTTGTTTAGGGTATGTAGGGGATTAAACCGACCAGTTTATTTGTGGGGATGGAAGTATACCTTTATAAAGATCCCTATTAACATCATATTAAATCCCTATTAAACCTACCAGGATTTCAAGGGAAAGTAAGAGGTTTTGGTTCTTCTTTAGGAGCAACATGTTTTAGGTCCCAAAACACATTGGGAGGTCTTTTTATTGGAAAACACGAAACATCTACAAGGTCACTAGTTGGTGGTTGAGTCACCTGTTTGAAAAAAAATACGAGTCACATTGGAGGATCATGTCCCCAAGGTTTTGGTGAACATGTTTTTTTTTGTTTAACTACCGAAGGTAGAACAGAAAGGGTTAGTTGGTGGTTGATGTTGGTGTTTTTTGAAACCATTTCCCAAATGATTCAACTGTATGGATTATGTACCTACATGAAAGGTGAACAATGGCTACATGAACAAGGGAAAATGGCTTCATACATGGTTCACATTCGGCGCATCTGGGTTTTGCGGTACCCAAGTGCGCCACGTTCAAAAACCTTCTTACTTCATAAAATCCTGGTTGTTTACTAGGGATCCTTATAATGGAAACACCTCCCTTCCGTTCGAGCACCAGCTATGAGTTACATTTTGTTTAGCTTTGCCACGTACCATGACCCGAAATCGTTTGGAAACAAAAAAAATGCAGCTTCCATGATCAAAAATCAAAACCCAAAGAATCCAAACACCTCTTGATCAAATGGGATTTTTTCAGGTTCCAATCCCATTTTTAGCATAGGCTTCGCTGTGGAATCCCTTTCCACTCGGAGATACCTGGATCTTAAGGGCAACACTGTTGAACGGCGTGCAAGCTTCATCATGGTTTGAATATACCATCCATGGATCCCCTGGGGTTGAGATGTACTGGTTGTTTAATAAGGATCCTTATAATGTTTTTTTTAAATCCCCACATAACTAGGTATAGTATAATCCCCTATATTTCATACCCTAAACAACCAATTTGTGTCAAAAATTGTAGCCTCTTTTGTTCACCTGTTCGTCAAACAACCTAAGTGAAAGGGACCATCAACCAGCAGGTAGATTTCGGCACGTCTCCAATGTGTTTTTCATTGCTCAAGTCAACTACGAAAAAAAAACATCCTACTTTCCAGTATACTGGGTGGTTAAAAGGGATCCTTATATTGGCTTATTAAAATCCCCATATAATTGGGTAGTATAATCCCCTATATAATCCAACCAACTAGGGTATTTTCGTGGTTCAAGCGACGTATCTGCCGGAGGTAGTTCTCCATCGCTCTTCTTATCCGCATCTTCTGACTTCTTATCCGCATCACCTGGGTAATATGGAAGATGCTTCCTTGGGAGTGTTGATGTAAGTTGATGTTTCTGGCCAAGTTATAATATATATATATATTTCACCAACCTAGATTTCCCTTACTAAACCACCATTTGGGGGGGGATTCCATAAGCTATTTCATGGAACCTAAATACTATGCGTTTTGGAGGTGATTGGACACCCTAATCATCATCTGACAAGGTGATCGGATCCCTACAAATGGAACTTCAAGAAAAAACTACTTCTTCCAACATCCTCCTTCCAGATTTTTTTTTTTGAAAACTTTGTTGGAGACTTCAAAGGCGTCTGGCAAACTATATGGCTTCCCAAATGCTCCATGTAGTGGTAGATTTACTGATGTGTACCGTAAATTTCCAGTGCCCATGGAGCATTTGGGATTGTGATAATAATTCCTAAACTCTAATAACCAACCCTTGGTCCCCAAATTTGGTCGTGATACTAGCTGGCTGTGAAAAAAAACGGAAGCTCTGTCCCGCTAAAAATGAAGAGCTTATGGGTTGGGGTCTAAGATACTCCCAATGTGCACCACAAATTTGCAGCTACATGGAGGATGGGCCCCCACATTGTAAATGGTTAGTTAAGTGACACAACCAAGCCATTTCCAGCTAGACTAATCCTATTCTGGGGACCTACTACCCATAGTTATTAACAGCAGTTATTAACCACTTACAAGTCATGGGATGATCCTACAAGTACTCACGAAGAAAAAACTGTATGTATATCAACATTTGTTGGCTTATACAAAGAAAAACACACTTCCACAAAAATGCCTTTTTCTTTGAAAGGTACGGGGTCGTAAAACGCTCCAGAAAACTCTCACGTCACTGTATCACTTTCATGGCACACGCTAGTGTTAATTACAGTGGTTTGATCAAGGTTCGAGGGATTTGTTGGCAATCCAGGCTCTGTTAGGGAACCATAGGAAACCTTGGGAAGTAGCTGGATGAAAATAGCACCCGAATATCATACCCCAAACAGCCCCAAATACAAAACATCAGTAGACATTTGAAAAGTCTAGGTTTTCTCTCATTCACGACTCAAAGTCGCTTCTGATTCCTGACTCAAACTCCTCAATCCAAAAACGAACAAAAGCTGCTCAACAAAACTGAGTTGTGAGCCATCTTTGTCCTTCTCCTTTTTTTCTTTCTTCTCCTTTTGCTGGACAAAAAAACAACAGAATCTATAGCTTGTCTGTCTTGGGAAACCAGTCTCAGTCATCAGTACACCAGGGTCAAAGTAGATGTCACACTTACCTTGTATTGGTTTATTTAGGTATTAATCATCCTTCTGGCGACACCGGGAAACAAAAAACACAACAGAATCTATGTTGGCTTGTCTTGTCCCTTCTTTTCAGTCATCGATGACCCTTGCATCCCTATATCCGTCCAGGCTGTTATACCTCCTGAGGTGAAGGGATTTTGGGATATGATCTATGGGTCCAAAAAGGAGTTCTCAGTTCTTGTCTTTGGATATCTATAGGGAATAGTCTGGGATGAGTTCTCCCCCAAAAAAAATCTCAACTGCAATGTTCACCTGCTCACCTTCAACGAACCAAAGGTGGTTTTTGGAAAATAAAGATTTGGGTTGTTCTATTTCACCAGCTTTCAGCTTTCATTGCCTATAGGATCCATGGGACTGGTATATATACCTACATGAAAACCATAAGTAATGAACCAAATGTATAGTAAATATACCATACCATTGGATGCGTCATGGGTTCTTAAGGATTGACCGCCAGGATGGTTGATGTTATATATCAGGACGAGCTCCCAACCCATCCCAAACGACAACTAACTCCGAAAGATATCCAGTGATACCCGATGTGGAGATGTTTCACAAAATCATGTCTACCAACAAACGGATCAAAGACATCAGGATAGGTATGACTGCCCGGATCTGTATAGGCCTGGTAGATTTCTTTTTAGAGTATATATAGATGTGTTTTTATCTTTTCAAGAACATATCCTCTCCCAAAGGTACTTTTGAGTCAATGATTTTCCGAACGTCCCTTTTGGTCGGTCCCATGTGATCGTTTCAGGTTTTCGGTTTCGTTGGCGTCACGCCTTCTTTTCCTTTTCGTCCGTGTCCTTCTTTTCATCCTTTTCTTTCCTGGGCTTGGTATCAGGAAGCATGGAACCAATGTGGTGGAGCAACCATTAAAACCCCGAGTTTTACTACTGATTTTGAGGATGGTTCAACCAAACGCTCCTCATTTAGGTGGGGAAAATACATCACCCCCTGACAAATCCTTAGCTCTCTCGCTCCCCCTGGCGAACTCACAATTTATCATTTAAATAACTTATAGGTTTCCTAAAAGAAAGGGGGTCCAAGAAAAGGGGAGGAACTGGGAATCCTAGGGTTTCTGGGGAAGATTGGGGATTGGACACCCCCCAAAAAATCGATAAAACAAAATTACTTTACTTCGAGTGATCCCCACCATGAAATTTCAAAACAGCCACGTTAGATTTTATGTCAGCCTGATCGGGTCAGGTGAGGGTAGACATAAACCTATCTCCTGAAATACTCTTAACTTCGCAGACTGACTGGAAGCAATTTTTCTGACAGTCTTTCTGACATATCTTTTGACATTCTTTCTGACATATCTTCCGACATTCCTTCTGACATATCTTTTGACATTCTTTCTGGCATATCTTCTGACATGTCTTCTCACATGTTTTCTGACATATCTTTTGACATGACATATCTTCTGGCATTCTTTCTGACAAATCTTTTGACATTCTTTCTGACATATCTTCTGACATTCTTTCTGACATATCTTTTGACATTCTTTCTGACAAATCTTCTGACATGTCTTCTGACATTCGTTCTGACATATCTTTTGACATTCCTTCTGACATATCTTCTGACATTCTTTCTGACAAATCTTTTGACATTCTTTCTGACAAATCTTTTGACATTTGTTCTGACACATCTTTTGACATTCTTTCTGACAAATCTTCTGACATTTGTTCTGACATACCTTTTGACATTCTTTCCGACATATCTTCTAACATTCTTTGTGACATATCTTTTGATACCAGTAGTACCGCACAAGGCGGTGGCGGAAGTTTCAAGAATAGGAAACGTATAGGAGAGATTGGTTGTTGTGAATCACAGATGTCAGCTCAAAAACACTGACCATTAGTCAGTTAACTGGCTAACTGACAAAATGACTGATTGACTAACTGATTAACTGACTAGTTGCCTAAGTGAGGAACTGACTTATTGATTTACTGACTGACTGACTGACTGACTGACTGACTGA
>DF240144.1:15487-72361 GCA_000507305.1 Breviolum minutum Mf 1.05b.01
AATGTGCTTTTCGCCACAGCGGCGTGCAATTTTTCGACATGTAAACTTCAAAAAGTGGTCCTAAACTGAGGTGTTAAGCACATTTTCACTTGCAAATGTGCTTTTCGCCACAGCGGCGTGCACTTTTTCGACACGTAAACTTCAAAAAGTGGTCCGAAACTGAGGTGTTAAGTACACTTTCACTTCAAAATGTGCTTTTCCCCACAGCAGCTTGCAATTTTTGATTTCTCTGCTGACCACATGACTCCGCACCCGCCGCTTTAACAGGCCTACTTTTCGAGTGACCCGACACACAAATCATTGAAAAAACGCAGCAATTCGTGACTTCTCTAACATTTGGTGCGGATGTATCTTCTTTCACTTGACTTTCGCACTATTGCATCTTCTGTCAACTGACTTGACTACTCTACTGCTGTGCTTTTCATCTGCTTTTCAACTCTCCATATTGTCGGAAGTTTCTATTTAAACTTCCTTCGATTATTTGTGACATATCTTCTGACATTCTTTTTGACAAATCTTTTGACATTCTTTTTGACATATCTTCTGGCATATCTTCTGATCGCGGTTGAGGTCCGGCGCGCCACACTGAACTCACATGCTCGCAGTTGAGGTCCGGCGCGCAACACTGACCTCGTATGATCGCGGTTGAGGTCCGGCGCGCAACACTGGCCGCGCAGCATCTCGGTTGAGGTCCGGCGCACAACACTGGCCTCACAGGATCCCGGTTGAGGCCCGGCACGCCACACTGGACTCACAGGATCGCGGTTGAGGTCCGGCACGCCACACTGAACTCACACAATCGCGGTTGAGGTCCGGCACGCCACACTGAACTCACACAATCGCGGTTGAGGTCCGGCGCAAGAGAGGGACGAGGAGGAAGAAGAAGAAGAAGAAGAAGAGGAGAAGGACGAGGACAAGCTGACATAAAATCTAACAACCCTCACCTGACAGGTGGGGAACAAGGTTGTCATGAAGGACACATTACAGGGTGGCCCCGGAAAACCAGTTCTTTTCGTAGGGGCCCATAACTCCATTGATAGGGGTGAAGTAACCCCAGTTACTCATCTATAAAGTCCATTATAGGGGTTACAACATGCTATTCCCACCCCATTTATAACTCTTGGGGATAGGTGAAATAACCCCATTTATTGGGGCCAGTTACCCCAGTAGGGATAGGTGAAACAAAAACAACATTTATAACGATCCTAGGGGCCCACCTTGTACAATCAGTTCAGGTGCTGTTTGTTGGCACCCCAAACATCACATCACCCAAAGCGGAAAAATCCGGCAGTAGAACAAACATATTCACAAACATACTCTGGTTTTGGGGCGCTTTCAACGAATCAAAAAACAAAAAGACATAGAACCCATTAAACATCAATCGTTGTTTTTGTTGCGCTTTTAGCCCTCAAAAAAGTTTCTGAACATGTTTTTTACTTCCCACCTCCCAGTCCGAAATTGAATCACCACCATGGACATCCAGGCGGCAAACTCGATTTGCTTCTTGAATGCTTGGAAAAAGTTTCAAAAAATATCCCCAATGGTGAGTTTGATGGTGATTTTCATCCCATGGAACTTTGAGTAAAAAAATCACAAAGAAAAAACACAACAACTATCAACAACTCCAAGATTATTTTTTTGAAAGACCCTACTGGGATGTCCATGGTACTTAGTACATGGACTATAACCCCTAGGTTGTTTACGTCATTTACGTCTCCGCTAAATAGGTGAAAAAAACAATGTACTAACGTTCGTTGTGATCTCTTCCAGCCGGACACCCTAGTAGACATCCAGGCGAATACCACAGCAGGTGAGCCTTTCTCTTGAGAGTGTATCGACTTTCAGGGATCACGGGGCATCGCCTTCAGCAGGTTGTGAGTGGCCATTGTGTGCTGAAGGGATGAGCTACCCAAGCTTGTGGCAATGTTCTGTGGAAGGTTGGCCTCGTCACAGTGCTCGATATGGTAGCCGTGGGCCACCATTAGCACATGCCGTGGCCAGCTGCTCTGGCCAGCCGCCATTGATCACATTGGTGACTCACACCCAGTAAAGATTGGCTCGCTAGTGCCCTCACATTCACATTTGAGCCACGAAAGAAACCCTCTTACTTTCCATTATACTGGTTGATTAAGGGATCCTTATGATGGCTTATTGTAATAAATTGGGAGTATAATCCCCTATATACAGTAACAGTAAATAGCCAGGGTTTTTTCATTGCTCATTATTTCCTTGTGGTTGCACCGGCTGTGAAACATATTATGACTGTCCAGGAATGCCTCGCACACATCCCTGCCCGCAGGATTTCGGTGGCACCCCCCCAAAAGATCCTAAAAAAAGGCCATATTAGAGGTGATGGTGGTTAATGACCCCTCAATATCCTTAATAATTTCATTCATGATGGTATAACGGATATGATAAATAACACTCAAAAGGATTCCCATGATGATATATTAACAACTGGACCTGTAGGTCCAAATATCTACGATCGCTGGGCCCGGAGTCAATCGTTATAAATGGAGTTATAACCGCTCCTTTGAAATGTAAATGGGTTTCACTGGGGTTAGAACCCCTATAAGTGGAGTTATAACCCTACTAGTAGCTGGTAGAGACCCACCTTGCAGGAACATACAGTGTTTTGTCTACAAGCGTGGCAAGGCCATGTGCTACCAAACCATACATGCATAAATACATGGATTTCTTGTAGATGCAACCCAGTTTCTTTTCTTTCTTCTCATCCTTTTCCTTCTTCTCTTTCTCTTTCTTCGCGTAGTTCTTGTTGTGACCACCTGCAAACGAAACAAAAGAACCATTAATAAAAGTGCTGCGAAACTCTCATCAAAACAAAACACCTGCAAACTCTCATGTATTACCCTCCTGGGAACAAACTAACATCTCCTGTGATGGTGCTAAAACCATGGGATAATAATGGGATTTCAACTACCAACATCAGCTAGTTAGCTGGATTTCTGAACCATCAAAAGTATTACCATACATTTTAGCATTTGCTTATTGACCCCTGGAAACCCCTCAAAACTTCCAACTAAAATGCCGCAGGAAAACATCCAAATCCCTCTCCCTGAAACCATCCAACCCCCACCTCCCAGCCGGCCAAATTCATCGGTGCGTACCTGTACTTGCCAAACATCAGGTGATCAAAACCCATGTTCATCTCAGGTGATGAAAAACACCATTTGGGGGAAAATTACCATAAACTACTATAGAATACCTATAGGCAAAACTTTAGGTCCCCAAACGCTAAAGGTTTAATTTTTAGTGAGTTACATCGGCACTGTTCGCGTCGCGTCGTGTTGACGCGAACAGTATTCTAGGCTTAGCCGTGACTACGTGTCCTAAAACCTCAATTTATGATCGATATGGGGTTGCAACTCCACAGGGTTGTAAAAGACCAGGTTAATTAGAGGACAACAGGCAGAACCAAGGCACTGTGACCAAGAGACAACTGCATTCACCGCGAGCAAACATCGCCAAGGAAATGGCTGGAATGAATTAAGCCATGTGGGTGCACTAAGGGATAGGTGATTCAACCTTGCATTTGTTGGGGAGATGTTTATTACAGTAAGCATCAACCAAATCTTGTTTGGGTAAGATTGGTCTGGAACGAAACCCGGGTACTTTTAAGGCTCGAAATCAATATTTACTCAAACAAGCTAAGTCAGGTTTATGGTTTGGTTCCCTGAAAATAATGTTGTTCCTATGTTCTTTTCAGCCCAGTTGGCTGTTCTGATGAAACCGGACAAAAGGCTACCCAAATTATACCCCTGGTAATCGGAAGTGGGAAGCTGGTCTCTCAGTTGCCAGGTCACAGTTCGCGAGTTAGGGTTGTTGGGATATTTCCTTACTGGATAGGATGGATAACTCTTGGTATCGAAAACAAAAGATAACATAAGTTCAAGGAAAGAAACCTGCAAATTTTCTGCAACTTGCCATTGGATGCCATTTGAACATGACACAAGGCGGAACAAAAATGTGGGGTTAATTGGGCATCCATCACATAGATCCCTTTGGACTCTGCAAGTCCATGTGATTAGATTTTGTTGTGGCACGAAACCTCGTCCGTAAAAGGACGATTCCCCTGAAATGTCAATCTGTTTAGATGATTCAAGAAAGGCCCTATGTGCACAACTAACTTGGAAAAAATCATTTCATGCAGTGCCTGACGGTTTTTGGAAACAACCTGGTAATGGTGATTGAAATGGTCAAAAATTGTTTTGTTGTCATGGGTAATTGCGAGTTTTGCTTCACAATCCACTTTAGCATTACACCTACTAATCCAATATAGGAGGGGGTCTTGATGATCCACATGTTCCGAATGGGCTTTAACTTTGATCAGGGTTAGCTGGTGACATCCCTTTGTAACCACTTGGTAAATGGCCTTCCAAGTATCAGCATGTTTCTGAAAAACCGGTTGTCTACCCTGATGAATGGCTTCAAGTAATGAAGTAAGCTCACCCTTGACTGCCTGGCAATCTGTGTAGATAGTGCAGTTACGAAACAATTTTAGTGCCATGAGGACTGCAAATCTTTCACCGCTGTAGCTCTTATGGTCTTTTCCAGGAAGGATCTGCCGTTGTGAAGCGGTGTGATTCTTCTGTCCTACAGCTGTGTACGTCTGGAATGCCGAACCAGCCAAAGCAAACAATTGGTCGTTGTTGTTAAAGCAACTCCCATCCGTGAAGATGTGTACATGTGGTGTGTCCTCTGGTGGTCCCTGTGGGGGTTGAGAATGGATGTACAACCTCCCATTGTGGCCAGGTTGGACAGAAGCTTTCAACTTGTCGCATATGTCGCCAAGCCTTGGTACTTTAGGATCGCTCCTGGCCCCCAGGCCGAACAACTATCGACAGAGTTGTCGAATAGGACATCTGCAAGCTTCCCCACAGCTGAGTTACAGTTTTGGCATCTTGTATTTCAGGAATCAGCTCGACTATACGGTCAATCAATGTGCGAACATGACGCCAATGAATCCCTGACACAAACACTTGCGTCTCCAGTGGATCACACCAGTCTTGTTGCAATACATGCTGAACCAATTCGACGCCATTCTGCAACAATCGAAATGACGATAAGGGATGATCGTTCCGATGGGGCTAAACCCAAACCTGAACTTTGGTTTTTCCTCTGCAACCTGAGCAGGTTCTTTTACAAAACGACTCATCTCTTTAGGGAGCTACATACTAAAACCACCACATTTGAAGGGCCTTTTCGGGTACAAGGGACGATTCCATCTCAGTTTCATCGCAGTTTTGGGGGTCTGACATCATCTCAGTTTCAGTGTTTGGATGTCTAGGGCGACCGTAGATTTAAAGCCATTTGAGCAGCAACAAATCCCTCGTGATCATATATCTACGATTGGTCCATAGGGATCCTCGTAATGTCTTATTGAATAATCCCTATCTGGGCAGTATAATCCTCTGTAAAACCTAATCAACCAAGGCTTTGATCACTTCTCATCTTGCGTTTCGTGGATGCCCCACTGTCCCATGATGGATCCATAGGACGATCCATGAATGATTCAGTCGACTTATGGGATCAATGTATATAGGGGAAGATCTAGTTTACATGGATCATCTATATAACTGGGTTTATTAGGGGATCATGAAGGGGGAATGATGGTAAATAGCACCATTCTAACATTCTGACTCCTATATAATTGGGTACTATTTCATCCCCTATAGTAACAGCATACATTAGCTTGAGTCAAAATAGATGTGAGCGTCCCGTACCCTCTCCCGTCCGTGGGTGGCCTATCAGATTTCCACATCTATCTTGACCCGAGCTAAATCATACATACACCCTGGAAAATTAACATGGAACCTAAAAGATCACCCAATTGGAAAGGAAAATCAGCCGAACCAAAGCCCCTTTTTTGCGTTGAACATGTGAATTTTCCGGGGTGTTTTTTCCGCCATTTACACCTGTTGACTGGGTCCATCTTGTATCTAAAACTTCATTCCGCCATTTCATCCCCATATAGTAACAACATGTAAGGAAGTATTCACCTACATTTACCTACTTTTACCATAAATTTAAGCCAAATGTTGGAACATAATTCCATACATTCAGCGCATCTGGGATACATAACCAGGGTGGTTTTTCAGCACTGCTCACATGTTTTTTGACAAACACGAAACCCTCCAACTGAGGCCAACCAACCATGGCAGCAATTAAGGGAGGCAGTTCTTGACCTCAGTTTTTGAAACAAAAAAGGTAAACAAAGGCGGGGAAAACTCAAAGTTTTCCACTCCCTGAAACTACACTCCGGTAAACAAACATAGCTGGCTGGAAAATGGACCCGGATTGAAGATGTATTTCCTATTGGAAATGATGATATTCCATTGCTATGTTAGTTTACCAGAGGGTAACAGCAAAAGCACCTGAAAATTGATGGGACCGGAAGACAAGCCTTTCCTTTTTAGGGATGGCCTATTTTCAGAACCTATCTTAGTTTCAGGAAATGGTATCTGTGGTTAAATGACGGTTAACAAAAACATTTGTATATCCAAGGATGTCCCAGGACCAAAACGCCTTGCCCCAAACGGTAGGATCCGGAATCCTTGCTCCATGGATCATCCCAAAGACCAGCCACTTTGTTTGGCTGACTGGACTTCTAGGGTATGTAAATATTATAGAATGTATCTTATATATTGTTTATATACATTTGATATTTCATATATTATGTATGTATATCTAGTGTATGGATGAACTATGTGTGATTACAACATGTGTAAACACATAACACCGGTATATGTATATAAAGAGATATGTAATGTGTATATACAAATCCAAAACAACTGGACACGAGCAGGGGGACTTGAAAGTGACTGAAAAACCTGTCATGTATAATTTGACCAGAAAGATTATATTGGAAAAATGTCTCACTTAGGCCATCATTCATCTGTTTTGACATTCTCAAATACTGAGTATTTACGCTCCAAAGAATTCACCTATCTCACGTGGAGAAGAGTAAAATATACTTCGAATAGTGTCTTGGGATATTCGTTGAATCTCTGGACAATAATTTAGAAAGACATTCAATTTATATCATCCCACAAATCTTGAGGACACATGGACTATCTTCAATTTGAATGATCATCTTGAGGGTTTGCTGTATGTCCCCCCCCCAGCCCGCAAAAAAAACACATAAAAACAATTCGAGAACAAAAAACATAGCCAAATAAACATGTTCTAATGGTTGTTTGGTAAAAGAACCATTTCCATTAAAGATTTGCTATATCATCCAAGTGATAGCCAATCATTTATACATGCTTGGCTTCAGGATTCTTTACGGATGAACACATAACAAACCCAAGAATCATCTTAAATATCTACCCTCCACAAACCTAATGGTAAATGTAGGCACAGCAAATATATCCATACTTTCGGCGCATGTAAGGGTACCCATAGGATCCATGTATGGTATATTTACCTACATTTGACTTAAATGCATGGTAAATGGAGGCAAGTATACCATGCATGGATCTTATGGGGTATAGCAAACCCTCGATGTTTTTTTGTTAAAACAACATAAACGACCACCCGTCACCCAACAGCCGTGGCGTGTGTTCCCCTGGAAGAAACCAAGATGCAGTGCGTCCGCATGAGACCTTTGCCTCAGTAAAAGCAAAAGAAACGCAACTCAGTGTTGAATGTGGTGTTTTGTTTATGTAAATATCGGGTCAGGGTTAGTATAATGTTGAGTAAATAAATATGTATCTATATTTACATGTATATCTGTATACGTATAGACACAAATGTTTGCAGTGTGTTCTACAGTTCTATGTTTTGCTTTTATGTATCAGTGGGGGAAGCTATTTATATATATATATAGATACACATTATGTTCATTTCTAATATAATATGCAATATGATTGGACAAACTATAAATTGGGGGTGTGATATATATTTGATGGTTAAGTGGATTGTTAAATATATATACATGTATATGATTTGCATATAGACAGTATATGCAAATATATATATATATATATAAATAGAACTAGTCTGAAGTATATCTCCAGTTTTCCACAAGATTGCCTGGCGCCCATTGGGGTCCCGCACATACAGCAGCAGCTGTTTGTTGACATCGGGACTCCCTCAGACCGGCTTGGGGGCAACGGCGAGCAATCAACATTCACATGAATGACGACGACAATCACAACCACAACTGACACCACATCATCATCCATCATCATTATCATGATCATCATCATTATCATGATCATCATCATGATCATGATCATGATCATGATCATGATCATCATCATCACCAACAGCAGTGTAACAAACACAGTCACAACCACAACAACAGCCACAACAAAATACAAGTACAATCAAGAACAATGATAAAAACAAGTAACAGATTTGTTTTACTCTGCTCTGCTGGAACCCCAGTGCACAAATCAATCCAAATCAACTGGTATTATTTCATCATTTGTTGGGGAGAATATCTCTTGTTTAGAATGTCCCTCTCCATACAGGGTGAATATGTACACTGTACCGACTGTACCCACGTGGGGGTTTCAAATAATCCAGGTCATGGATTGATTCTGCTAACTTCCTGGAACATTCAATTGTACTTTATATTATCTACCCTGAGATTTTTGAGCGTTCCAGGATGCTTTAGCTCCTCATTCAGGAAAATACATCAGCCCAATATCTCCAAATCGCTTTTTCTGGCTATCACGGGGTAGTTGTCTAACCACGGCCTATTGACGTCAGTTAGTACCGAAACGCAAACCTTAGGCAAGGCTAAACGGTCCGTATCAACGGACAAAAAGTTGACACACTTTGTCGCTGTGGGTTACATTTCAAGCCTACTAACTCATGTTTGGCGTTTTTGAACTTCGGGTATACCATGTATAAACCAAATCAGTTTGCCAAACAAACTATCTACAAATAGTTGTTTACATGAATTCAAGTGTTTAAATAACCTGCACAGCGAACACAAACACCTGTTACATGAACCGTGATATCCTGGTTGGTTTTGAAACAGCAGGATCCCAACAAAAAAATGTTTGATGTTTCATGATTTTATAGCTACCCCCCTGATCTTCCAGTTCCCCATGTATTTGGAACCTTTGGCTTCCAGTTGCCAATATATCAGGTAACGATCAACCCCTGGTTCCAAATATATCGGGAACTGGAAGATGAGGCTACCGATATAAAACCAAAAGTATAGTTTAACCTCACCTGCCCAACAATAACTCCATCTGGGCAATTTATTATACATCCTAAACCCAATTGAATGCCATTTTTGTGGGGATTCCCTTACTAAACCATCATTTGGGGTGACCAACCGGCGGGAAAGGTTATACATCGCGACTCGATCCGAGGTGCTTTGATGCGTAGATCTTGATATCATGACCTTTATTTCGGACGTGAAAAATCATGCATTGGATGGAGGCAGACGGATAGGGCGGCGGCGTTCACTCACCAGTTGAGGTTGGTAGTTGAAATCCCATTGTTTCCAAGATTTTATATATACATCCAAAAGGTGGTTGTGAACAGGATTTCTGAACCATCAACAGTAACCACCCGTTTTTGTTTGGTTCCTTCAAAATGACAAACCGACTTTGCGGGGGTAAACAATAGTGTTGGCGGTGAGTTGCTCGAGAAGTAGACCAGTCCCACAGGATCCATGTTCCGAATGTACGTATATTTACCTACATTTACCATCAAACAAATAAATTGTATAGGAAAATATACCATACATGGATCCTGCGGGAGTTACCCAGTTATTTTCGGTTATTTATAGGGGCTATAACCTCTAGTTAGTGGTTTCAACCCATTTGAAAAATATTATAAAAATATTAGTCAAATTGGATCATTTCCTCAGGTAGGGGTGAAAATAAAACATATTGGAAACCACCACCCAGACCTCTTCTGTCTTGTAAACAAACAACAACCCCACTCCCCTACTACAAAGATTCATGGGTGTTTTTTCCGGTAAATTAGAACAAAGAAAAAATTGAGTTAAAGATTCTCCTTCCTACTTCCTACCATAAATGGCGATGAAATTCCATGGTAAGAAGTTGAAAAAAAAACTTATCTATAAGCATGCAAACAATGAACACTTGGCCGTTGAAAATGCGCCACATAAATTCTGCCAATTTGTACCCCAGAAAACTTACATGACAATGGAAAACCGACCATTTGAAGAAGTATTTCCTATATTCAACATGGTGCTTTTCCGTTGTCATATTAGCTTTCAGGGGAGTATACCATGTGCTGATCGAAGCCTAAAGGTAGCTCCCTTCCAAGCACCGCACCCACCGAATCGTCTTTTATCATTTCCTTCATCTGAACACGTGATCCCCTTACAAAAAATGTCATTAGTTCTCATTTAATCAAGTGTTATCAATTTCCTGGCTATTATCTGTTATTATCGTTTCCTTCATTTTTTCTTGGAATTCCCCTGAAATTAAAAAGCACATACAAAACAACGACCCTTGAAACCAACAGAGCGTGATCCCATCCCATCACCACTTCACGGCCCAAGTGACGCAAGGTGGCATGAAGTTCATCGATGACCTCCGAAGGGTACCTGGAAAAACAAATTTCATGGCACTGTTTTCTTTTCGGGAAAGTCCCTCAAAAAAACTATCCCCAAATGCTCCATGTATGGAATATTTACCTACATTTGGCATATATTTGTGGTAAATGTAGGTAAATATTCAATCCCTACATGGAGCACTTGGGTATGGTTAGTAAATCGTGGGACCCTTAAGGATCGGGTTGTGGGACCCCTTCCTAAATATAGCTTATCTAATCTAAGATGTGTTTTTTGAAACCTGGGGGTAACTAGCTCCAAATTGCTCCCTGTTATGAAAAGATTTTAGGTACCATCATCTCCTTAGCTCCAAGGTTCAGCCAATCTAGTTGGTGGTTTTTCTCCAACCCATGTGAAAAATATGCACAAGTCATTCCATGGATCATTTCCGAATCATTTCCCCCAAAAAGTAGGGATGAAAAAAAGGAATAGTTGAAACCACCATCTATCAATTTACACCAGGGTTTAAAGTAGATGGCACAGTCACCATGTATTGGATTCTATAAACCATGTATATTAACCCACCACTTTTGGGGACGGTGATTGCCATGTACGACTTGACCCATAGGGTAATTGATCCCTAAAAAAAACTTCATCCATCCCAACTCCATCGGTCACGTCTCGCTCCGGAAGTTGCGTCCGAATTCCTGGAGCAGGAATCATTGCATTGGGGATGTGGCCCGGTTGGATTTTTGTTGCCGGAACAAGTTTGGTAACGTGGTATTCGTGGATTTGCTTATATTAAAGTGGTTGGAAAAAAAAAGGTGATTTTTTTCCCAAGTGAGTCAGTGAATTTTATGGTGATTTTACATGATGTACATGGTAGAAATCTGTCAAACATCACCTTCAACAAACAATAAGTATATGGCAATGTTTTGGCTGGCTGGCGTTAGTTTGTTGGGACGAAAGTCACCCATGCTGTATGGTTTGGGGTGGTTTTGCTAAGGAACCAAAATGAATGAAAAGAGTGAAAACCGGCGCTTAAGTAAACAAGAGGCAATATCATCTTCCCCAAGATTCTTGCCCAATGAGTACGGGGTGAAAAGAATATTTGAAACCACCACCAAGAAATATACATAGACCCGGAAGCCCGTGTTTTTTTTTTCGACTGGATGTCTAGGGATAGTCAATCACCAAGTTTTTTGGAGGTGCCATTTTTTGGATATCATTTTTCCATGCAGGTTGGATGTTGTTTGATGATGGTTCTTGTCCAACCAAAAGTCAATGCATGGCAAATTTCATTCCAAAAAATTCACCAACACTGATTTTAGTTAGAACCAACTTGAACTAAGTACTTTACAAATCTGTTTTGTTGCAAACATAGGTACCTTCTCTCAGAAGGTGTCATTTAAGGAACCCCAAAACATACCTTTAAACACACATTCTCAGAAACTATTTTTGGATGTAGGGAAAAGGACGATTTTGTTGTTCAAAACGGGATTCTGGCTCTTCCCACCAGTTTTTTTCAAAACTGGATTACTAAGATGTGCTTAGAAACCTGGCATTAGCTCCTTGGCTCCCTGTTATGCGAAGGATTTTAGGTACCCCGAGCTAAGATTTGATCCTGAGCTTGCTGCGCAAGCCTCAAGACTTGCGAATCCACTTCGCCATTCAGATTGCACAGTCAGAGCCTTTTTGGGTTGCCACTCACTCAGACTCCACCTTGCGAAGCTCTTCCAGCTTCTGCAAAAAACCGCAAGACGCACAAGATCCATGGGCTTAGCAGGATCATTTGCCAGCTCATATGCCAACGTCGGCAATGACTCAGAGGGGGTCGTGGAGGTGGCGCGCATGTCGGCGGCGGTGGCACGCATGGGGGGGAGGGTGGCATTGCTGATTCTCCCAACAAGGTTGCATGCCCAATGGCAGGGAAAAACCATGTTCCCTGGTCGGCAATCTTGTTTGCAAAGCTTGTTCGCAACTTCTGGGAAATGCACCAAACCTGCTTTGAAACGCGTCCCGGAGTTTGACGACCATTCAAAACCCAAAGTCGTTTGATCATCTTGTGCTTTCTCTCTTGTACAAAACAAGAGGGTAACATTTTGTGCTTGGCCAAATGCTGAGGGAATTGGAGGACCCAATGAAATTTGGTGTGCATGTGCTCCTTGTCGCCAGCTTCCAAACACATATGTATGAACTTTTCACAGGCCTTTTAAGTAAAGTATGAAACCACCGTCCTTGCTTGCTTCTGAGCTGCCTTTGATCACGGCTTCGTTGCGGTGAAACCACCCCATTTCGGCTGCCTTGAAACCATCCTCCCAACCCTCCAGGGAACTTCAGGATGCCCATCTTCAGCAAGCTCAGCAATTTCGGCAGGCACCGAGCTCGTAGGAAGAAACCAGCTTCAGGTCGCGGTTGGTTCAATTTCTCTTATGGAACATGAACCAATGACATACTCATATTGCTTCATAGGGATCCCCCTTTTTTTCTTGGCGTAGGGGTTATAAAACCCTCACAACCTTGAGGTTTTTTTATTGGTTATAACCCATATGTTTGGGGGGTTTAAAACATGAGTTTTTCTTAAAACATATTGTTTTTTTGCAATCCACCCTGGATGAAACCCCCCTGGAACTGGGCCACATGATTCCCTTCTAATCGGCGTTTATCCAAACTCCCTGCCTCTGCGTCGTTAATGCCGGCTTCGGTCAGTTCGCCACCCCACTTCAAACCTGGTGGGTTTTGGGGAAATCAGGTGCCGAGGGTTGCTGAGCGTAAAATCACTCCGGAAAGCATCCATGGGACTGATACATTTACCTACATTTAGTTGAATTTTCTTATGGTAAATGTAGGTACCCTCCAGGGAATTAACATATCCCACCTTGGGAAAAGGAAAATCATCTTCAAAATGCCATTTTTTGGGGGATATGTTAGTTTCCTGGAGGGTATCAAATGTCCCAATAATCTCATGTTGGCATACGAAACCCACTCAGGATACCAGTCACTATCAGGATGACATAGCAATTTTTGCTTTTCACTCTTACTGGGGACGGGTTTTGCACCCCCAAAATCTCATGTTTTTGCGCAGGCACAACTTGGAATGCTTGTTGGGAAAAAAGTCTCAGCCAACTTCACCTACACTGTCATTGTATGTTTTCATAATTCCAAGGTGAACAATGAAATGAACATTCATGATCTTCCATGATTTGTTTCACAAACTGAAGCTAGCCGCACAATGTGTTTTTCATAAGAAGAACAGGCTTTGAAATCTTCATTAGCCAACGCGCTTGGGATACCCCGCCAACCACCAGCCGTCCATCATCACAGCCCACTTTGGCATGGCATGTAGCGCCTGGCACAGTTTTTTCAGGCCAACAAGGGAGTGACATGGATTTTGTTGCCAGAATTGCCCAAGTTACCATTGAAAAAAGGCTGTTTCCAGAAACCACTCAACACTCCCCAAGTCTCGGGGGTCTCTGTTTTTCCCGTAAATATTAGGAGCGAAACTATCCAATACTTGGGTACACAAGAGCTTTCAAAAAAACATCTCCCCGCTTGAAGGTTCATCCCAGGACTTGTAAGTGGATAGTAACCCCCATTCAATCCCATTCACAAGTCATTTAGGTCATTTGGAAGGGAAGAATACTTTGGGGACTTACTGGCCATGGTTATTAACCTTGATGAAATGTCACATACAAACACATACACACTTTAGGATGCTTTCCCACCCCCAGCAGATACAGTTTTAGTAAAAGCGATGGTGATACCTATCAAGCATCATTTCCCACTGTTACTGGGACGCTAGAACATCTTGGAATCTTGGCCACTTGTGCAAATTGTGCAATTATCTCGACAACATTGTTGTGAAACACACACAACCCGCTTCAACAAATATATCAAATCAAATCATTTCCCCAAGTGTGTTAGGCTTAAACATCTTAAACCCTCCTTTGAAACCACCACATGCAAACAAAGGTATCAACGGTGTCACTGAATGCTCGGCCATTTGGTACCCTTCACACATCATGCATCAATTGTTTTTGTCGCATGCGCCTTCCTTGCTGATGCAGTTCAAGGCATCGGATAAGGTGCCCACTTCATGCCCATGCTTCAGCAGTTCCCTGGCATCTGAAAAATGGGTGAAGAATTGGTGTACAAGGTGGGCCTCTACCAGTTATAAATGGTGTTATCACCCCTGTAAATGCCCTTATAGATAGGTAACTGGGGTGATTTCATCCTACTTCTAAGGGTTATTTCACCCCATTTACAACTGGATCCGGGGCCCACCTTGTATGTCTGGAAAAGTAGGTGACCTATGCTCCCTGAAAGATTGTTTGAAGAAACATTTTTGCTACCCTAAATACCCTTGGGCAAATTATATATCTGGTTGGAGGTGTGAATTGAAGGGTCTTTACATATCATGGCTGCGAATCATGGCTAATCAACCTACGTCCCCCTAAGGTACCCCCCCAGAAATACTGCAAGGCCTTATTTTTTCGGGCTTATTAACCATTGGTTTCGCTTCATAAGGCCTTGTTTAAACCTTCATTTCAGAGGGGTGGTACGTGGCCCCGGAGGGGGTAGATTGACCAGCCATGAAACAAATCATAGCCCCAAAGAATCTGGATGTCGTACCGTTGATGGCTGAAATCCGGCTAACCAGTTGATAATTAGGTAGTTGAAATCCCATTATTTACAAGGTTTTAGCACCATCCCAAAGGTGTTTAGCAGGATTTCTGAACCATCAACAGCATGATAAAAAATATCAAGAGGTTTAAAATCACCACCTAGAAAAATACATCATCAAAAGGTCAACATATTATGTAGGCAGTTTATGTTCGTTGTTTGCATTTCTGAACCATCAACGTGGTATCCCTAAAAATCCGTTTGTATGTCCTAAGAAAGGGATTTCCCCCTACAATCCTACTGTGGGGATGGGATTTTTCGACCATCAATCCTACTCGATTTGGAAGGGGTCTGGATTCTTAGGGTATGGATGGAAGTGTCATTGTTTTTGAAAGAAATGGATATTATAATTCATAAATACGGTACTGTAGATATTTTGGGGTCTTCCCCCACCAACTGAAGCCTAGACATGTGATACTCCAGAAACTGTTGGAGGGGGATTTTAAGCCCCCATCATTTTTAAACAAAAAAAAACGTTCCACCTCGCGGCATCGGCGAGGCGAAGCAATTGATCCTTCGCACGTAATTCCAAGGTCCGTGGTGTGACCTCGGGGCGGGAAAATTCGTTGCCCAATAGGTGCCAGGGTTGGGGATGACCAGGACCCCACCTTTTAGTGACGGGAATCCTTCTAAGAGGTATATAAACCCCTACTAATTATTGGGTTGATGTAGTTGATCCCCTAAGGGAAACAATGGGAGTTGAGTTTCGACCCCAGCAATTATGTGCCGAATGGGAGTGGAATGACATTTACATCCCATACAATCGAAGTTGGATAGGAATCCTGGGGGGCAATTTCATTTCATTGATACTTACCTGGGACCCCAAACATCCATTTATAAATGGTTTCAAATCTTTATATAGAAAATGGTTGTTTCACCAAACATCCATTTATAAATGCTTGTTTAGGGTTCCAGGTAATCATTAATGGTACAAGTAGTACCCATACCATCCATGTATGGAATATTTGCCTATCAGGTGATTCAAGTCGTGACCTTTTTTATCCCCAAACATTAGAGGTCAAGAAAAACCTGTGAACAGATCACGTTTTTGTTTTCACCATCCCCAAAAAGGTCACCAGCAGAATTGCTAGGTACATTTATTGGATTGAAATTTTGGGTAAATGTAGGTAAATATTCTAGTCAAATGGAGCATCTGTGAAGTTTCGCCGCCCTTGGAGTTGAGTTAAGGTTAAGAAAGACCACGACAGCGTCAAACGAAACGAAACGGTTTGAAAGGGTAAACGATAATATGAATATGGTTTAAAGACTCAATGTATAGGGAAGATTTACCTATAGATATTACGTATAAATATATGTATATAAGTTGACATGTTTATGGTAAATGTATAAGTATGAATAGATTAATACATTGAGAATCTGGGGTATAATAGACGACAGCCACGAAAAAACTCTCCTACTTTCCATTAAAATACTGATTGGTTAATAGGGATCCTTTTATTGGTTTATGAAATAATCCCCCTGTATGACTGGGCAGGATTTCATCCCCAACAAATACCCTAAACAACCAGTTATACACCCTAATCCCTAAATGGTAGTTATATTCCCCGTATACTGTACACCCTATATACCAAGTTGTATGTATAATCCCTCTATAATTGTTTATTTATATACTCTACTGGGATGTCCTGCCGGTACTTAGTAAATCAATTATAACCCCTATATAATCCCTATATAAGTACGTTATAAGTCCCCCTAAAAGGGTGAAATAAATCCACTTACAAACGTTTGTTACGATCACTTCCATGGGTCCACCCTAGTAAACCACCGTTTGGACCCCTTTTTTTATCATGCAGCAAAACCGGTGAATCCGATGACTCCGCGGCTGGATTTTTTGCACCACCTAAAATTCCCAGGTCTCCGTGCCAAGACCGAGTCGGCACCCACCACACCGCCCTGGAGCCAACCCAGCAACCTGAAAAAAATTCGAGAAAACGGCCAACGGAGCATCGGCCGGCCACTTGGGAAGGTATACCCTCCAGGAAATTAACATATCCCACCTTGGGAAAAGGAAAATCATCTTCAAAAGTGCCTTGGGATGGGATATGTTAGTGGCCAGGAGGGTATTCATTTTTTGATACCCTCCACTTGGAGGTTCAGGATATGAATCGTAACGTGGATAGTAACCAGGGTTATAACCTCTATAATTGGGTTATCTGTCCCCTAACTAGGGTTATAAGCCTACATATAACCAGTTAAAAAGTATCCTGAACCTCTAAGTATGGAATATCCCCATTTCTAATGAACTTGGTGGAATCACATCATTGTTCTTACCCTCTGGTACATTCACATAGCAATGGAATTTCCCCCATTTATCCATTTTTGATAGGAAATATATCTATCCTCAATCTGGGTCCAGATCGCTATGTTTTTCATTCCCGGAGTGTACACCCCCAAAAACGAATGGCTGGAAGCTGAAAGTCCCTCCTTCGAATGAGGCGAATCAACTTCCAAAGCATCATGTGTTAGGTTCCATGTGAAGTTTTTGGACTGTATGTTTTGGTGTGGAAGAAAAGTTATTGTGGGCAAGCATTTTTCGCCTATACTTTCCTAAACACCTGAAAATATTCCGGGCATTTTTTTGGCGGGTTAGATTGTTGATATGTTTTTCCCCAGCATGTAAGGGGTGACCCAACGAGTGGTGACTGGTCGCTAAAATTTGTGTAGAATGATTGGGAAGAAGATATGGAGTGATTTTTTCCAAATGGGTGTTTCCAAAAATAGGGGAACCCCAAAATGGATGGTTTATAATGGAAAACCCCATTAAAATGGATGATTTCGGGGTACCACCATTTTCGGAAACCCCCAGATAGGCACATTAAGACACCTATGGGGAACATTATCCCTATGCGCCAAGCACTTTTCCTTCAGGAGATATTCTTAAATTAAATGCTAAAAAACTAACGCCACTCAGTCTGAGGCACCCTCCCGTAGACTAACAAATACTAACAAACCTGACTTGGAAATCAACCGTGTTACGCCTGGTTACAGGTTGATTGTGCAGAGTAAAGGTTGATTTTGCCATGGTGAAGGCAGATTTTCCCATGGCTTAGTAAGGGTGCAAGGTCAGTACATGGATTTTGGTATAAGGTTGGCCAAATAAAGATCTTTATAGTGGAATCAAACTACCAACATCCCGGATTTCTGAACCATCAACAGTTATAGATCCCAACCGGGGTTTCATGTGGTAAATCTTTACCCCCACATTGATCCCATAGACATCACTACTGGTAAACATCATCCCATGGATCCTGTGGCAATGGAAATATATCTATTCTACTAATACTCCCTAAGAATCCAGACCCCTCCCGATCGAGTAGGATTCATGGTCTCATTCCCATCCCCAGTGTAGGATTATAGGGGAAATCCCGGATTCTTTGGACATATCTGGATCCTTAGGAAAAATTAACGCCGGCTTTGTTGGTTTATGCTTGTTCAACCAAGGGAAAATGCAACATCAACAACGACACCTAAGGACGTTTATATGTTTCCTGTGACGGTGCGAAAACGGAGAAAATGACTTTGGTTCAACACCCATACCATCCATGTATGATATATATATATATATTTACCTACATTTACCATCATTTACCATTTACCATAAGAATCAACCAAATGTAGGTAAATATACCATACATGGATGGTATGGGACAGATTTCTGCTTGGTCCATTACCCATGGGATCCTTATCAGTGGTATATTCACATATATTTACATATTTTCGCTATCATTTTCAACAAAATTCATTAAAAATCAACAATCGTCTCATGGATCACGACAAAGAAGGCCTTGAAGCAATTATGGACAAGTGAACCTAAAGATTTAATAGGAATTATGGACTATTGATGACTATTGAACCTGAAGAAGGCCTTCATTAAAGTCCTTATTGCCTTATTGATGGTGCGAACTGGCTTTTGCTAAAAAATCAATAGAAATAACAGTGAACAGCAAAAGGATTTGGAGGCGGCGTTGGAAAGATAACCAAGCCACATTCCAGCGCCATAGTCGGAAGGCAAATCCACCTCAGGCATCAGTGAGGATGTGAAATAATTATGTGCCGAATTCGTACCCGAAACATCCACTTCAAAATGGTGAACTTTCAGTTGGAGTTCACGAAACTTAAATCATTACATTACATACAAAAAAGGAGGTGTTTAACTCAAACATCCACAAAAAAAAGGCCATTTCTACCCCATTACAGAGGTTCTCCCAATATCACAGGGTTTCTTGCAAAAAAAAATTGCCTTTGAAAACCCTATAAATGGGATTATCTCACCCCAGTAATCCCATTTATTTTCGGCTATTTCTATCCCATTTATAAGTGAATCCGGGTCCCATCCTGGATCCGGGTCTTTGGCCCCCCGGACCGAAGCTTTCACCTTCTGCTTGGGCGTTCGCTCACTGTGCCGCGCCTAAGATTTTTCTCGAACCAAAAAAAGTCCTCCCTTGTCAATCGCTGTTTCGATTGTTCCCTGAAAAGGTGGGATCGGCGATATATAATGGGCCCCAATTGGCAGTATATATGCTACCTAATCTACCTACCACGTTGTAGGTCACCAACAACCGTTTTGAAAGGGTCACTTAACCTAGAAAAGATCTCAACTATCACCGTCCCTAGTGCTTCAAGTACCCAACTTCAAGAGCTTTTCGTCCACAGCTTTTGGGATGGGCGAATCGAATCAGCAAGAATCATAGGAAAAATGCTGGGACCCTTGGGATGGTACCCTTAATAATCAACCCCATATACACCTTATATAGTGGATATTTGTAGGGTATATCCCCTGTTGAAGGGCTCCTTGGAGGGTTAAACAGGTAGGATACCATCCTAAGGGTACCAGCAATTTCCCTATGAAAGAAAGATCCAAAGCAAATAAAAACATATCATCCCTACGATAAGGTGTTGGAATATCTACTTGAGCAATGAAAAAACCTGGTTGTAATTAGGGGATTTGTTGGGTATCATACTACCCAGTCAAGTGGGGATTATAATAAACCATTTCATGGATGGAAAACTATAATTAGAATGCTTCAAACCATCCCAATTTGGTGCAATGGAACAATTTCTTGTCAAACGTATCACAAGTTATACCACCTGGAAAGGATCGATGGCGCAACTCCCATTGGTCTTGGTTTATCATGGCCCCGAAAACAAATCGCCACCTGACCCCTCAAAGGCCTGGCTATTTTGAGAACCCTACCCCCATCAATAAAAAGGGTTCATTCACCCTTCCATTGGAGGGTCCAATCGCTGATCATCAGGGAGTGTATAGTTCTCACCATCAACCCCTAAGAAATCCCTAAGAATCCAGAATCCAGACCCCTTCCCGATTTCTCGTAGGATTGATTTTGTCTCAAAATATTATCTACCCAGGTCATGGGAATATAGGTCACATAAAGGGAGGTTTTGAAAGATGCTTTTCGGTGAAATCCCGGATTCGAAAAGGACATACAAACGGATCCGAAAAGGGAACCCCGCAACCTCTCACGGGTGCTCGGGTGGGACCCGGACCACAAGCAGTACGCAAATGAGGTCTGCCTGGTACGTCGCTGGTCCGGGACCGGCAAACGAGCAAGGTTCGAAACTCTGAAACACCCCTGAAAACTAACGAATGTCCCCTTCCACCTTCTTCAAAGTGACCTTTTGATTCCCCAAATGGAGGTCACTTAAGCCCTGAAAAGTCACTTATGCGTCCAAACAGGTCACTTTGAAGAACCTGGTTAAAAGGGACTATTTTAATAGGAAATATATCTTCCAACTACCATTGATTTTCAGGGGACATTCGTTCGTTTTAGTTGGGAGTACGTCATTCCACGATACTGATTGGTTGATAAGGATGCCCTATAATAATGGATTATGAAGTAATCTGCTTGGTGGTTGAACCAACCCATCTGAAAAATATGCTCGTCAAATTGGGGTCATCTTCCCCAAAGTTCGGGGTGAAAATAACAAATATTTGAGTTACCACCACCTATAGTAATCACCCTTACATTACATTATTGATTGGTTGATGAAGATCCCCTATAATAATGGCTTATGAAGTAGATAATCTCAAAAAATAACTGCAGGTAGTATCACATCCTCTAAATTTTCATCCAGGTTTTTCATTGGTCACACCGCTCAGCTGGCCTGGGGGTCAAGGTGTTTTGTTTGCGGCCCAAAAAAATGATACCCCCAAATATTCCCACTCAAATTTACCATTTCTGGTTGGTGGTTTCAACCCCTTTAAAAAATATTAGTCAAAATGGGAATCTCCCCCAAATAGGGGTGAAAATAAAAAATATTTGAAACCACCACCTAGATTTGGGTGTTTCCGAAAATAGGGCTGTTTCCCCCCAAAATGGATGTTTCCTCTCTTTTTTTAATGGATGATTTGGGGGGACTATTTTCGGAAACATCCATTTAAAGCATATCTACCTGCATGAAAACCATAAATTTCCAGCCATCTTAATGTAGGAACACATTCCAGTCCCTTTGGAGCATATATATAGGCCAAAGACCTTCCGAACGTCAGTAAGTATTCGCCTGTGGAGGTCTAGGGTGCCCTTGAAATCTTGTGAAAAAGGTGGCCTTGGTACAAGCATACTCCCCAGAAAACTAACATATACGCTCAACAATGCTGGTTGGAAGACTATGTTCCTTTTGAAATGGTCCCTTTGCAGGTGACATGTAAATTCTTAGGCGGGTAATTTAAATGAACTAACTAGCTAATTTAGGGTGTTTGATGTTAAACTATAGTTGGTGGCTTCAACCTATCTGAAGAAAATATTCATCAACTGGACTCTTCCCGAGACTCTTCCCGAAGCTTCAGGGTGACCAAATCCCAAAAAAAAAACACAAAACCAGCACCTAGTTGAAGATATTCCTACCTTCTATGGTGATTCAGCCTTTTCATGGTTGTTCAATGATTTGTGGCTGACTCAGCCTTTTTCTATAAGTCTTACCATTTTTTATGGTCATCTTCATCGACCTTTTGTAAAAATAAATGTTCATGTGTTTTTCAATGTGGTGATTCAATGTGTTTGTCAAAACATTCCCCTTGTTGTAGACTACATGAACCATCTCGCCCTTTCCAACCTAACCCACAGGATCCATGCATGTAATTATGGTATATCTACCTTCAATTTACCATACAAATCAGCCATTCATGTAGGCAAATATACGAGTACTAGGATGTCCCAGGAAGTTAGTAAAAGTTTTGTAAGTGTGTTTTAACCCCACCAAAAACCCCATTTATAAGTAGGTCAGTAGGTTAAATAACCCATTGATCCTAATCATTTCCTAATTTCCAACGGGACATCCAGTCGTACCAGTCCTATGGGAATCCATCATGGGGAATCCGGTGCCTCCCAACCAAAAAAAAACACTGGACCTCTTCAGACTCCGACACATCAGCAGCGGACTTATGCGACCTCGGCGTGTCCACGTGTCCCTTTCGGCCGGAAAGACGTGGAGATTCTCCCCCAAGAAAACCCAAGAGGTGCGGCGTGTTGTTTGGTTGTTTCGCCAACAAAAAATAAGGAAAACCCACTACAAGGTGGGCCTCCGTCACCAGTGACAGCCCATGTGTAATTCCATTTATTTTCGGATGGTAGGGGTGCAACTTGTACAAAAAAAACAATCTAATTAGTTGGTGGTTTCAACCCATTTGAAAAATAGGCTCGTCAAGTTGGATCATTTCGCCTGGAAAGGGCGAAATATTTGCCAAATTGGACATCTTCCCCAAATGAGGATGAACATAAAGAATGCTTGAAACCACCAACCAGCCATTTTTTGGGGTTGTAAAGCCGTAAGGCCTCGGTGTTCAACGTTTTTTTGAAACATATTTTGGTTGCTCACCTAAGTGATGTGTTTGGTTCAGTACATGGGACTTGTGAAATTTACTCCACATACTGTTGATGAAAGAAATCCTGCACCAGTTGAGGTTGGTAGTTGGTTGGTAGTTTAACCCAGGCCCATAATTTTCAAGGTTTTATACATCCCAAGTGGTGCAGGATTTCTTCCATCAACAGCATCAACCACCATTTTCTATAGGTTGGTTTGCGAGTTTCACCATGTCTTATAGCAAAGGATTTATCATCATCCAAAGTGAACATTTTTTTGGTAAGGTGGTTGACTTCCAGGGGAACATATGTGGAACTTGGTAGGATGAACATATGGAAGTGATCCAAAATAGTACGGATGAAAAATTGTATGTACACAAGCAATATAAACACGATGACACAATGTTAAAGTAGTTGGTTGCCTGCTCCCATGCGTGTTGGATTTTAAAAGCTTAGTGCTACGAAACTATTTGTAAAGGGGAACCTAAAAACACCCGTGAAATTGAACTTGGATACTTACCCAACATGGCCATGATGTTCAGGCCAGAGACATCTGATGATATTGACTTATATCTTTTCTCCGGCCTTTTCCAAGGGCGTTGATCAGTTTATATCTTATCCCTGACAATTTACTTACACTCCCTGAAACTACTGTAACCGTTGGCCGCTCAACACAGGCCGTCCCAAAAGGAAGTTTCAGCCTTGTTTGATTTTCAGGGGGGAGCTATGAGTTATCAGGGAGTGTAATTTAGTATTCCTTAGCTGAGGCAACCCTCAGGTTTCCATGACTAAAAGGTTGAGCACACCCTCATCTTCCAGTTCCTGCTGGTGCTGTTTGGTTCATCAGGATGCCCCCAAAAAGAGATGTAAAAACTCTTCATGGCAACAGATAATAAATGGTAATCTATGCTAATCTAATTTCTTAGATGTCTTCGTAAATAGTTAACACGGAGTGCTGTCCACTATCTTCTCGTTGGCGGCTTCGAGATTCTCTGTGGCTGCTTTGAGACTCTTTCACAGTTTTGCGCGGCGCTGAGGGCTATCTGCACTGCTGCCTCAGACAGCCTTAGACTGACATACAGTGATGTTGCCGTCTAAGGTTTTTCAAAGATAGATGAAGGGTCCGTGCTCGCCTCGCCTCTGTGATATGGGTTTGTCCCAACATCTCTTCTGCCCATCTGCACAGTATCCAGGAAATAGTGGCATGTTTGGCTCGATGCTTTGTCCTTGGCAGGCCACTGCTCCCCAGCTGGCTCTTCCTTGCTGCCCTTGCTGGCTGGTCGGCTGTTAAACCAAGCCGCCCTTGCTGCTGCTGCGCAGCAAAATCACACGTAGTTTCAACCCGAAAAATATCTTTGAAATGATGACTCGATCACATCAGCCTTGTTCCTGTTGCAGTCCAAGGAACACATCCGAAACGCGGCTGCGTGGGCTCGCACACGACCTTTGGCAAAAACGACGGGCTTCCCCAGGATCTGTGTTAGGGGATAGTTGGATGTACTCCAACCAACATACCCCTATCGGAAATCCCTACTATATAAGCCCTATAGCTCGTGGGTATTTATGGGTTATAATCCCCAAGAATCCCTACAAAACACAACACATACCATGGGTACACTGTTAGGGGTACACCCAATTGTCCCTTGACTGTGGGGTATGTTCTTGGAAGCGCTAACAACATGTTCGACATGTTGTTCCAAGGGAAAATTACCAAAAGATGCACCAAACAAACTTTGAATCCATGTAACAAAAAATACCCATTGAGCTAATTTATACGTTTATCATATATGAATTATTCCAAAGGATTAACCACAAAACTAACATGTTGATGTTTTTTTCACCGCTTGATTCACTGACCTCATTGGAAAATTCATCGAATCGGAATCGTTCAGGTTTTTGGAGCCGTTGGATACTTTTTTTCAGAAGAGCTTCCGGCTCAAATCATAGTATCCCAGATGCACCCGTATGTATGGATGTTTCCGAAAATAGTGGGTTTTCCCCCCAAATCGTCCCATTTTTCATAGGGGTTTTCCATGATTATAAACCATCCAATTTGGGGTACCACTATTTTTGGTTCAACACCCGTATGGATGAATGTACTAACAAATTTTGATGGTGCACAAAAAATTCTACATGAACAAGAGGAAATTGATGGAAATTTTGTTGCCTTAAGAAGCCGCCTGACTCCTCAAAGGCCTGGCTATTTTTGAAGACCTACTGCAAAAACACCCCCTGGCAAAAGAAACAGGTTGATTCACCTTCCATTTGGAGGGTGAAAAAATCGCTGATCCGCTGATCCGTAGGCCAAAGGTAAATGTTCCCATCCCACAAAACTGGCGCATCTGGATATATGGGAATATGGGATTGTCTTACGGTCTACAACTTCTGATAACTTTTTAAGGTCATCACGACGCCCCGGCCCAACCCTTGGGAGAAAAAAAACAACTACCCAAAGGCTCCATGGGATGTCATGGGGTGTCAAAACCACCTGTTTTAAGGCCCCAGGGGTGTCATTAGGAGGGTCTGGTGTTTCCATAGGAGGGGTCAGGAGTCTTAGGGTAGTTGGTGGTTCAACCCATCTGAAGAATATGCGCAAGTCAAATTGGATGATATTTGGATGATTTCCCAAATAGGGATGATAGTAGAAAATCTTTGAGACCACCACCCAGCAAGAATCCTGGTTCTGAATTCCAGAGGCATCGAAAACAAAAAAAAGAAGCCTTCAACCCGATTCAACCCCCCTAGAAGTTTTAACTTCGTAGACTGAGTTACCGGTTGGTTGAAAAGCCCCTGAAGATTTAGACGATAACCTTTAAAAGCAAAAAGGAAAGAATTGCCGTTCCAACTTCCAAGCCACGGTATGGTTTATTTACCTACATTTCCATAGATTTAAGCCAAATGAGCCACGTAACTTGCGCATTGTAGATCTGGAATTTACCCATAGGATCCATGGAACTGGTATATTCACCTACATTTGGCTTGAATGAATGGTAAATGTAGGTAAACATACCATACATGGACCCCATGGGTATGGGAAAATCCACTCACCGGAACCAGAACCAGAAACATACGACCTCTCTCCCTTCCCCCCTAGTTCGCGCCTACCCCCATCTGTCTCGTCCCCGCCCTGGCGGATGACACTTGCGTAGAGGGGTTCCAAAGGCTGGTAAACCTACCGCCCCTAACGGAACCCCCCAAGAAATAAGGGGTTAATAAGGCATTTTTAAAGGAAACACATGTTTGAGAAGCCGCCAAGAAGGCCTTATTTCTCCATTGGAGTTGTCCCCCTCCCAAAGAATCCCATAACATCAGGATCCCATGTTTTCAACCACCATTCTAATAAGGATGTGCAGGTCTTCCAACCAGAAACCCACCAGAAAATCCAAAACTCAACCATCAGAGACAAGTTCCTGCCCTCAATCCTGGGTGTCCAACATCCTCGCTTCTGATATCTGTGCAAAAATCCATCCAAAAACACATCATGGACCCTGGGTGACAAACCCTAACAAGCATGACATTACAAAACAAGTCTATCACTTTCAATGGGAGATACATCTTCAAATGATGCTTGTTCCATTTTTCTGTCTATTGAGTCTAAAGACTATCAAATTGAAGGACTGCGCATTTCTTCTGAACCAATCATGGAATCATGGCTAACTACCCTCCCAAAAACTGACTAACATTTTTGCCCCTGAAAATAGGTCATCCCACAAGGAAAATGCATTTTAAAACCATCAATTTGCAGAAGCCATCTTCGTTTCAACGAGTGTCATACTTCACATTTCAACACCAGAGTTTTTGCGGGTTGCAACGACTGTGTCCAGGGATCATTCAGTGATTCTGCGAAGATTCCCTACATTGAGCAGACACACCAGTGACATGAACCGTGAAATCCTGAGTAGTTAAAAAGGTAATCTGTATGGCCAATCTATCTGTCTAAATTCTTCCAAGTCACCGCAAAATGAGAGTTTTATTTGTGACCTCTTCTGGGGTGAGTCTGACCTCCATCTGGGTGACCAGTTCGGGTCACTTTGCTATTAGGTTAATGACCATCCCCCTATGCAGGGAACCAATGGGAGTTTAGACACCAACACAAATGATTCCTAAGATCCGTTGGCAACGACAGAACTGCCTCTTCTGCCGAATACTTTGGCAAGGACCTGTTTGTTTCGTGTGATTTTCGTGGGATGTTTCTTGCCTCTAGCCGTTTCGTTTTGGTAGGGAAGATCCTGTGGACCTTTGGGAAGTTATTAAATGGTTCCTAATGAAATGTTATAGAACATGGTTTATAACTTATAACCCACCGGTGTTATATCATTACACTATATTATATTATCAATACATATATATAATATATATATATTACACATATGTGGCTGGGAATTATGAGGGCCAAACAAACACCATCATAGCGAAATGACCATTGGTCATTTAAGGGTTAACGCCACCCTGATTATCCAAGTCATGTGGATGAAGTCGACCAATGCTGGAAGTCGACCAAACACAGTGGCTGCTTAGAGGATCATCCCAGGACGGACGTAAGTGATTAATAACCATGGTTAGTAAGTCCCCTAAGTAGGGTTATTCCCCTTCCAAATGGCCGTTTTATGGCTTATCAATGGGGGTTACTAACTACTTACTAACTGGGATGATCCTCCAAGTGGTCTTTAGGATAACCCTGGAAGTCGTTGCCAGTTTTTCAAGGAAAATGGTGCTTGGAAAGCCAAGTTAAGCCCTATTTTAAAGGCAATTTTGTTGCTGGTTTTAGGGGTTAAGTTCCAGTTGCCTTCAAAAAATAGGACACAAAAGGCATTCCAGGTGGTTGCTTTTGGATGATGATAAACCCTTCCTTAAAAAATGGTGGTTCGTAACCCAACCTGTAAAAAATAGTGAAACTGGACTTCCAGGGATGACCTATGTACGAAAATCAAAATTGGAACCTAAAAATCACCCAATTAAAAAGGAAATCATCTGAACCAAACCTCCATTTTTTGGTTCATAATCTTAATTTTCCAAGGTGTATGGTATTCCCTATCCTACCAAGGGGAAAAGTTTGGTCTTTGGACTTTCTGGCTTACAGTAAACCTTCGCAAATCAACTGTGTTGACCAGGACTTCCTGTAAAGGAACCGATCGCATCAATGTTTGGCAAGTCAGTGATCTGACGTATCCCACTTGTCAGTAAATAATCACCCTGGCAACAAACCATTTGATATCTACAAGTAATATCATAAATGATACATCCTATTTTCCCATGGGATGTTTGGTATATTTATCTACAGTTGGCTGATTATTTAAGTTATATGTAGGAAAATCTGCCAGTCACATGGATCCGATGGGTGATACGATATATTTGCAGTTTATGGATCGGTGTTTCTTGTCTTGTTGGTTTCTTGCAATGCCTGACTTCTTGCAAGACTCGGATGGATGACACCCGAACGCAAGCAGGTTGGAGTACCATCTTGTTGGGCAGTGCTGCAACTACTTTGGGATATCCTCCTCCCACTAACAGATCTAACAGTGACATCTTTTCCCGAGTATCACATGTCTATAGGCTTTCAGTTGGAAGGGGAAGTTCCAAAGCTATCTATTGTATCCAATGACCCTTGGATCCTAAGATATAAATCTGTCATTACATTTCATTCTCGGCCATCCCTCTATCACTCATTCAGCCTATGCCTCAATAAAAGAATTCATACCAAAGAAAAAAGGGCTGTAGTCGCTCAACATTTTGCAAGAAAAATGTTGCCTCATATGAACGTTATAAGTTATAACTAACTTCTTTATATATCTGTTCTACGGTTCTGCTATGCTTTCCCTAACACACCATATCTTCAAAAAACCCTACCATTCTTTTCACGTAGCCAACAGAAAACACGAAATAGAAGTTTATAGAAATAGAAGTTTATAGAAACGTTGCATATTTTTTCACAACATCTAATCATCCCAAAAACATAATTCTAAAAGGTTTGCCTGCTTGGCTGAGTAAGTTTTTGTTGACTTTTTTTCCTGGGTGTTCCCGTAGTTTTCATAAGCATTTATAGTTCGTTTCTTTCCGTTAAGACATGGTCTCTGGTCAAATTATAATATTTCACCACCCAAGATTTTCCTGAAATTTTCGGGGTCCCATTTCCCTTACTAAACTCACCATTTGGGGGCCCAAAAAACTCGTGTGAGGTCGCGAGCTAATTTGACCAGATGGTCCCTTTAAATGGCTTCCCGGGGTGATCCCAACCACCTGGGGTGATCCCACCTGGCACGTGTGAAACCCAAGGAGTTGAGCCGCATCTTCATGGATTGTTGCCTCGGGAACGCGAACCGAGTGGGTGGGTGGCTAGTGGGTCAAAAAAAGAACCTGGAGGATTCCCGATCCTACCAAACCATACTAGGGTGTCCATGGAAGTTAGTAACTGGTTAGTAAGTTGGTTTACAACCCATTTAGGGGACTTATAAGCTACTGATATAGGGGTTATAATTATTTTATTACGTACCATGGACATCCCAGTAGGGATCCAATCACCGGTGATGGCCCCTTTAAGTTGGCCAAAATAGATGGGTGGATCAAAAGTAGATTCTTTTGGGGGGGCTCCTAGCAATCATAAATTTCAGTTATGGGGAAGTTGGCACTGGGGCCCGCTTCACCAAGAATTTTTATTTCGGTAGCAAAAATGGAGACACGACAGAACCTTCGAATAAAGGTATCTGAAATGATTGGTGATAAGTGATAACTGGTGTGTTATTTCACCCCGAAATAAGTGGAGTTGCTGATCCATGGATAAGTCCTTGACCTGGGGTTATGGTCAAATCACCTTTACCTTGCCTTCTGTACAAGATCCGTTTCGAGAAATCCGTTGATAACCATATACTACTTACGCCCCCGAAGTTTAACACGGCACCTGTCCTTTTCCAGGTGCCCATTTTCAGGTGCCATGTGAAAACTTGAGGGGTGTAAAGAGCATGTGATGTCTGGTCGGCATGCCTCACTTTCCTGAAAGAGAAAATGTTGAAAAATGAATTCACCGTCCATCAAACAAGAAAAGTCAGAAAAGTCTTGTCCCTGGAAGTCCAGTCGACCAAACAAAGTGCCTGGAGGCATGAAATAATTGGAAGTCGTCAATGGATATCATCAACACCAAGTGAGCCACAAAAAAAAACGGACCTCACTTTCCATGAGTCATCCTGGTTGTTTCATAGGGATCCTTATAATGGTTTATTATAATCACCATACAACTGGGCAGTTTTTCATCCCTTATGCCACAGGAATCTTGTTGAAATCATCCCCCAAGTTTCCCGACAATGCCCGTACCACATCGTCCTTATGTGCCTACCATCGGTGTGTTGACAGTTGACAGTTGAAGTTGGGGAACTCCAACTTGATGGCGTTCCCAGAAATCCGGCGTTCACTCACTCACTCACCAGTTGAGGGAAAGGTAGTTGACATCCCACTATTTACACAGTTTTTTAATACATCATTAGCACTAATTATCCAAAAGGTGGGGTTTTCTCGTCGGATTTCGGTTCACGAAGCATCAACAGTCTCACCGAGTCTGTTGCAATCCTTTCCTCACACCATGGGGAACATGATGGAAAATGGTTACAGTTCCTAAAACTAAGAGTTCGGTAGACATAGATTTTGGGGATCCCATTTGCATTACCCATGACGGATCCATGGGACTGGTATTATTTACCTACATTTGATTGACTTTTATGGGACCAATGTAGGCAAATATACCAGTCCCATGGATCCGTCATGGCTTACTGACACCTCATGTAACTCGGTCATTGGCCCGGGACGTTGGGATGGGTCTTATCTGGTTCAGTGGAAATTGAAGGAAATGGATAGATCTCCAGGCCCGAATGCTCAATGTATGGTGTATATATGGGTGTTTCCAAAAATAGAGGTACCCCAAAATGGATGGTTTATGATGGAAAACCCTATTAAAATGGATGATTTGGGGGTACCATTATTTTTGGAAACACTCATGTATTTATACCAAAACCCTCCAAGGGTGTCAAATTTCAGCCCCGCAGGTCTTTTGTTAATGGTTAAGGGGCTCAAATTTCAGACCCTTGGAGGATTCAGGTACCTACATTGACCATGGGACGATTGTATATTTACCTTCATTTGGCTTAGATGTATGGGGTCAACGTAGGTATACGTAGCATCTGGGAATAACTTTAAGTTTCATACTTCGTAGGGATTGGTTTGAAAAAAAACTCTCTTGTCAAAAGGTCACCCCAAACAAACCAAAGAACTGTTACTATGTTTACACTCCCGAAAACTAACATGGATACCCAAACGATGGTTTGGAAACAGTAACTCCCTTTATAAATGGCAATTTTCATTTTTTCGTATGTTAACTGGGGTGTAAATGTTGTGTGATACATGTCTCCCATGAAACATCACGTTTACAAAAAAAGGTTGATGAACTAAACAAAAGTACACAACCTAAATAACAGCAAAAGCCCCTGAAAATAGGCCAGGCCGGGCCCAAAATGAAACTAATATCCCAACCATCTTTATTTTCAGGTACGAAAGTCTTAGTTTTTCCGGGGAGGGTATACTTTCAGCGGGCCCCCGAGGTGAGTCTTGTTTAAACAGTGTAGACGTGGTGACTTTGCCAAAAGAAGCTGATCCAAAACTCAGCTTAAAGGACAAGCAAATAGAATCATATGATCGGTTTCTTACTTCAATCTTGCGTCATCTCCAAAAGTTTCGGGGAGGTAAAAAAAATGTCAAAAACATGGAAAAAAGAAAGTGACTTACATTTTTGAACAAAATAACATCACCACATTTAGTCCGGGGCAAAGGTTCAGGTTTTTGTTTGTCCGGGACGATGGTTCGAACCAAAGATGTTTCCCGTTCGGTTAAAGGCCGTCAGGTTGGGGCCCTGCCGTTTTGGCTGAGTGAGTTGCGAAATTCCATGATAAGTCAGCGAGGTAAAAGTCAAAATTGTTCTTTTTATGTTGAAGGTTTCAGTCCATGTATTCGTCAATGGAGTGAATACAACTTAGAAATGGCCGAAAAGAACTGGGGAAGTGGAGTTGTAATCCTCAAGTGGGTCATTAAACAATGCTAAAATGTACGGTAATACGGTAATACTGTTAATGGCTCAGAAATCCTGCGTTCACCGCTTGAGGTTGGTAGTTTATCCCGTTTTCTACATCCCAGGTGGTGCGGAATCTATTCCATCAACAATATGATGAACATATCAAGAGGTGTAAAATCACCACCTAGAAAAATACATCATCAAAAGGTCAACATTTTCTAGGCAGTTTAGTTTCTGTTAGGTTTTTTGCAACCCATATAATCGAAGTTGGATAGGAATCCTAGGGCAATTTCATTGAATCCCCTACATCTGGGCAAATTAGATACTAAGAGGATTTAGCCTTACTTTTCACCAACATTTTTTTCGGTGACCTCGACGGTTTGGTCCTTATAATTTGCCACTCGCTACAATTCAACCCCTCGGTCCTAGGGGTTATTTCACCCCATTTATAACCGTGGTAGGTGCCCACCTTGTAGCAAGTTGATCCACGACAAATAATTCCCGGATGCTTTTTGGGATGGGTGGTGATTCCCGTAATCTTCCTTAATGTTCCCTTAGGTTCCCCTAATCTTCCCAAACGGAATCCTTAGGGTTACCTCCTCCCCTTGAACACCCCCGCTTTAAGAACCCTACAAATTACAAACAACTTTGAGCCAGCGCTTGTATGGCTGGTCAACCTTCCCCCCCCGACCAGAAATAAGGGTTTAATAAGGCCTTAAAGGGAAACCAATGATGGTTAATAAGGCCTTATTTGTGGGGGAGTACCTCAACCGGGGGGTTGGTTGATTAGCCATCATGGGTAGATAGCTCGACGCATTCCTCACGATCACCGCCCCCCACGTTCCCACCGCACCCCTAAACCAGCACGAGGAATGCCGGGCCAAACGTCAATGATGTACGAAATGGCATTCCTCAAATGTTCCCATCAAGGCGGGACTCCCTGAAACTAAGAGCAAAAGCACCTGAACATTGATGATTGGAAGATTACATTCATTAAAAACATTGCTTTTGATGCATCTTTCCAAATGCCATCTTAATTTCAGGGAGGGTACTTGCTTGAAATGCGTTTCCTGAATTGTCACTGATGAGATGATCCAATTTCACTTGGCACATCTTTTGTCTTTTCGGGTGGCAACAAAAAACATCACCACCTATAGCCACTAATTGTTGTAGTAGTGGATCCATTGAGGATGTACCCCTTACTTGGAAGATCGCCGCACATAGTATATAAGTGGTTAGTCAAGGGATTTACATGCCATTTATAACTGGACAGTGGGATGATCCCTCAAGTACCCTTTAGACTGAGTCAGACTGCCAGAAAGCATACAGAACTCAAACGGACTGACTGGACAATCAGAAATCCAACGTTTGGGGAAGAAGATCCCCCAGCAAACCCTACTGGTAACTGTTAATGGTTGCCAGTATCCAGCTAGCGAGCTGAAATGTCTTTAAAAAACCCTCGTAAATCATGGGATAAACTACTACTTGGATGACCCAGGAAGTTATATAGTAAATGGTTTGTAAATGGGGCATAACCTACTTATAATGGGGTATATTGGGGTCACAACCCACTTACTAACCATTTGCTAACTTCCTGTAACATCCAAGTACAACTTCAAGTGGTTTGTAAACACAATATATCTTCCATCAACAGCTATGAGTGTAAGAACTGAATGATATTTTGGGGGGTCTCCAAGTGTTTGCTTGACATTTAGCATCTGCAATGCTCCCTTTCAAAGGCTTTTATAGATAACATATACCCTGAAAGTCCAAGACCCAACAAAGCATAGGTCCCTTAGGGGATGATCCATGTACACCACTGGAAAATAGCATTTTGAACCTAAAAAAATCACTCAATTGAAAAGGAAGATCCCTCTATTTTTTGGGCTTCAACTGTACAGTATTCCCTACTACCAAGGGAAAAAGCTTGGTCCAAATGGACTTCTTGGGTATATGCAAATCAACTTGCCATAGTTCGATGATTGGGCCAAGGAGCAATAGGTTTTCTGACCAACTGGTGAATTCATGGTGGTTCCACAAAAGTGTTAGGAAAGCCATTGCGTGCCCCAGTGAAAAACATATGCGGCGTACGCGCAAGTCAAATTGAGAATCATTTCTCCAAGTTTCGGGGATTAAAAAAAACTCAACAAAAATGATAGAGACCACTAAACTCAAAAAACTGATAGAAACAACTAAACTCAAAAAAATGATAGAAACCACTATACACAGCCCATAAAAACATAGAAAAACTATGTATATTGGCTCCTGCCAAAACACTGAGTAACACAGTGGATTCCATGAAGGTTAATAAAGGATCCTTAGTAAAATCGTCATGTTTCAAACCCATAGGATCCATGGGACGAACGGTATATTTACCTACATGAAAACCCATAAAATTCCAGCCATTCATGCAAGGTGAATATACTGTTTCGCCCCATGGATCCGTCATGGGAAAGGCAATACCCTCTGGTAAACTAACATAGCAATGGGAAATGGACCCTTTGAAGATGTATTTCCTATTGAAAATGGAGATATTCCATTGCTATGTTAGTTCACTGGAGGGTACATATCTCTTCGTCTCGTGCCGGCAAGACACCCCGAAGCAGTCTGCGAGCGCAACAAGGTCAATCCGAAGAGCGTCTGTGACAAAATCACCTGCGATGGTAGGGGCCATCTAACTCCACTTATAGGGGTTACAACCCCTATAAATGGCCTTATAAAATAGGTAACTGGGGTGAAATAACACCCCAAAAAGTGGAGATATAACTTAACCCTACTTATAACTGGTATTTACCTACGTTTACCATAAATATCAACAATTCATGTAGAAAACATGTAACGGGGTTTGCCATGATCACTTGAAAATTGGAGAACCCCTGCATCACCAACAAACTTGCTACCTGTCAATCTTTCGGGGCCCGATTTTCCCATGTAACGAGGTGCTTATGGTGGACTCCTTTTGACTACCCTCCTGGGAATTAACATATCCCATCAAAAGCCACTTTTGAAGATGATTTTCCTTTTCCCAAGGTGGGATATGTTAGCTCCCTGGAGGGTATTTTTTTGAAGGTCTCTCTGAAAAGATTGTTTTTTTTTTCCCTTTCCACCTGCAACTTTGAAGCCATAATCTTCTCTTCCTGTCGAAGCCACACTGGGCACGGCTCAGGGCCTGCACCAAAAGATGCATCCAGGAATTGGGTTCTCGGGTGGACCCATGGAAGTGATCGTAAGGAACCTTAGTAAGTTGGTATTATCAAGAGATGACTCTTGAGATGAAATGGTTGGAAAAATGATGAAAAATGGAGTAGTTACTCCAACGAAAGCTAATATATCCCCTAAAAAAAAGGCTGCTTGGAAGACTACTCAGGTGATCTCAGGTGTCCATGGAAGTGATCGTAACTAGTAGGTGTATTTCATCTATTTACGGGACGTATCCAACCTACATTGTTACAGGGCTGAAATAATAATCCATTGATCCTAAGTACCAGCAGGACATCCCAGTTGACATCCTTTCTTTCCAGCTGGTACTTTAGTACTTGGATGACCTGTTGGAAGTTAGGATCAATGGTTAGGATCAATGGGTTATTTCGTACCTACTTATAAATGGGGTTTTTGTTGGGGTCATAACCCACTGATCCTAACCATTTGCTAACTTCCTGGGACATCCAAGTATTAACCATAAGATTTTTTTGTTTCCCACCAGAACGGATGGCCTACTCTCACTGGAAAGGGAGTATTCTTGGATCAATGGTGAATTCCTGTCTATATGTTGATTATATGTATTTGTATGTTGTATATGTCAACCATATTCAACCCCACTCTGAAACCAACAGTTGGCACCAGTAGGGTTACGTCACTCCAGCTATTCGGGTGAAATAACTAACACCAGTTACCCAATTTTTTTCAGGCCATTGATAGGGATTATAACCCCAATTTAAAGGCTGACGACTGACAGCCGGGCGCCGGCCGAAGGGGAAGGGAAGAGGCTCTAGGTTCGCCTATATTGGCCTTATGTTCGTCTATGTTGGCCTATGTTAGCCCCATGTTGGCCCCCACTTTGCCTACACTAGCCCTGTCTTGGTCTTATGTTATCTTATGTTAGCCTCTGTTGGCCCTATCTCGGCCCTATGTTTGACCTATCTTGCCCCTATGTTGACCCTATGTTGGCCCAGGTCGGCCCTATGTTGGCCCCAGTGTTGCTACACAAGCGAACAAATTAATAAATAAACACCACAAGTTTGGTCAGCAGCAAAGCGAAGCATCTGCTAGTCTGCAAAGAGCTTCTTTCTGAGGTGCAGTGGCAGGAAATTTTAGCAATTTTGGGATATCCCAACATAGAGCCAAGTCTGAATAGAAGCTTTGGATATGCTTTGGTACCCCAACTGCACCCCAATAGGCTTGATACTTCTTTTTCAAGGACCTCAAGAAATCAACCATGGCTGCACCAGCCGTCTGCATCTGCTGATGAACTTCAGGAATAATGCGGGAAGTCTGGCATTGGTATTGATGCTCTTCCCCATCCTGGGCGCCGATGCATACCTTCAGCTTCTCCATGGATGCTTCCAGTCCCACTCGCTGCTCCAATCATCATCTGTTCTTTGAATCCAGGTCTTCCAATCGGCATTCTTTTACTCCGGTTGGGATTTTCATGGCTTTCTTGGTTGTCACCGCCATGCCACAGACTTGGAATGCCCGCGCTGCAAGAAATCAGCAGGCGATGGTTGCAATCAGAATTTCACGTTGGAAATTCTTCTCATCTTCATCATAAAGACAGACTTCAGTGACTACAGCAAGAGTTGAAAGGAAGGCCGTCAATGTTCTGATTGTTCAGTGACTACAGACAATTGATGAAGATTCATGAACATGTATGATTGGAAGTTTTGAAGACAATCCTTTCCTTTTGGACAGGCTTCGGCTTCCACCTCTTGAAAGCCTTCCTGGGCTCAAATGGGGTGAATTCCTATTATGGGAAGCCATATTTCCTTCATGTTCAGGGGTTATTTCACCCATGTCTTTAGGGCTCAGGGCATAAAAAAACCTAACCATTTTTTTCATAGTTTTGGATACAAAAAAAGGTGCGAATTTTCCAGACATTTCCCCAACTCCCAACTGCATCAACTGCCAACCCGTCGTCATCCATATGTCTCCACACCTGTACCCAAGGGCTGCGAAACAGCTTCGTTTGTTGCCCTGGGCCGACATCATCGGATCAGAAGCCAAGATGGCTTGTGAATTCTTCCTAGTTTTTTCATGTAAAGACATCATCATGGGAATCTAAGGGTACCCCTCCCCAACAAAAAAATAGGGCCTTCATAAGGACTTTCCTTTTCTTGGGCAGGGTGGCATTGGAGGGCTACCCTTAAATTTGATATCAACGACAAGAACTAACCGTTACACCTGTTGAGGTCAGTTGTTCTGCGAAGTGTTTTTTCTGTATGTTCTGTTTTGGGATCTGATAATAAATACTTACTTTCTCAACATTTTGGTGATTTTGCATGTCTAGGGAATGCCTGAGTGTAGGGATATATACTAAATATACTAACCAAATAAATTCAACTCGTCTTCCCATCAAATGGTATGTCTTTCGGGATAAGTTCTCAAGGTTATAGCCCACTAAAACTCACATGAGCCACCCAAAAAAACCTCTGATACTTTCCATGAAATCCTAGTAGTTTAGTAAGGGTCCTTATTTCATGGCTTATCATAATCCTTTTATAACGGGGTAGTATTTCATCCCCGACATATACCCTAAACAACCAGCTATATACCCATGGTAGTTATATTTCCTACCTTATATACTACCCAGTTCTATATCATCCCTTTATGGTTGTTTATTTATATACCCTAAACAACCGTTTGGGCCCTTATTCCACGCAGCTCCCCATGGAAAAAAAAAAAACAACCAAGCAAAACAGCACCTCGACACCACGCCGGACAAGACCGCGTTGCCGTAGGAGTTGCCTCCGATAGAAAAGAAACAGGGTTTCAGATGCCTAAAATAGAGGTACTGAACCTTATTTTTGGCTATTTTGGGGCTGGGTTTTCCCTTACATAAACCGTATCCATACAGCTTATATAGGTGAGGATTCCTCCATTTTAGGTACCTGAAATGTTTGGTGATTGAAAAATGGTGGTTCCTGTTCCCTAAGGATCCGTTTGTATGTCCTAAGCATCCGGGATGACACCCCTACATTCCTATTCAACAAAGATGATGATTGGAACCTATAGGAAATCCTATTCGATCGGGAGGGGTCTGGATTCTTAGGGGTTGACCCTAAGAATCCATGAAAAATCACAGGGCACTAAAAGAACATAGTCCTGGTGATAATTGTGGTGGTGGCAGGTGTCTACCAAAGGGTAACCTCTAGGTGAACCATTCAATTCCCAATCACTCAGTGAAGTGAGGCAACATCTTAAAGACTCCGTTACCCTCCTTGAAACTAACATTTTCGCACCTGAAAATGGATGGTTGGAATACCAGTTTCCTTTTGGGATGGTTTATTTTCAGGTGCTGTTGCTGTTAGTTTCAAGGGAGAAAAATCACCCTTGATGCCCATTGTATCCTCCAATCAACTGTGACAAGTCCTCTACTTCATCAAGTTCAAGTTTGCTCTTCAACCGTTTCCCAAATTTTTGATACTGGTTGGTGGTTCCAGCCCATCCGAAAAATATCAGTCAAATTAGGAAATCTTCCCCAAGTAGGGATGAAAATAAAAAATATTTGAAACCACCACCTACAGGATATCCTTCCGGACCTGATAGTAACACGTCATCAACATACGCGACCACAAGCAACTTGGTGCGGGGGGTATTTGAACACCGACAAATGACCATGCCTTACCCACCGGATCATCCAAAGAATTTGCGTGTTTCAAAATCCATCAAGCGCCAAAAAAACACCATTTTTTTTCAAAACCCTAAGAATCCAGACCCTTCCCTAAAATTCGTAGGATCGATTTTGTCTCAAAATCCCATCTACCCAGGTCCTAGGAATATGCCGGGAAAATCCCGGATTTTTAATTAGGACATATCTCTGGATCCAAAAAGAGACAAGTAGGATGAAATCACCTCAGTTACCCACTTATAAAGTCTAAGAAAATCTCCAACAGGACCCACTGTCCACGGACCCCGAACAAACCTGAGTATCAAGTAGCTCGATCGCAACTTAGGGGTCCGTTGGGATTCGGTCCCATTTAATTTTTGATAGATAAAGCCATTTAACTGCTTTTTCCGGGGGCCCACCTTGACGGACCCATATCTGGATCCATTCATAGGGAAAAAACCCACCCCTATATCCGCCTCCAACGCAAACGACCTGAATCACGAATCCTTCACTCTGCAAATATTCCTGCAAGGTCTGTCTGAGTGGGAGAAACGTCGTGGCAGAAGGGGAACTATCTCTACCTGGAACGCCTTTTGTGTCCTATTTTGTTTAGGCAACTGGAAACCCCTAAAACCAGCAACTATTGCCTTAAAAATAGGGGTTACTAGTTGGTGGTTGAACCGACCCATTTGAAACATATGCTCGTCAAATTGGATCATGTCTCCAAGTAAGGGAAGAAAATAAATCATATTTGAAACCACCACCTAGCACAAGATGGGCCACCATAAAAATTAGTTATATATGTTTTTCCTTTTCTTCACACCTATGAGTATGGGGTTCTAATCCCAGTGAAACCTATGTATTGATATAAACAAGTTATTCTTTCTCACAAAAACAAGTTATGAATATAATAGTACTTTCTGATACTTGGATTCGCTTCAGGTGGTTGGAAAAAGTATCAAAACAGTTTTTCCCCAAATGGTGGGTTTTGTATTTGTGATGGATCCCATGGTGGCAATCCGTAAACACACCTTGTTGCCCAGGCACCAAACCCGCCCACACCAAACGCGGGCAAGTACCGGGACGTGCTAGAACTTTAAAGGCTAGAACAACTGCTCCGGCTGAGACCCTTAGATCAGCATACTTAGGGTACAAACATGAGCCATCCGCAAAGATGTCAACGCAGTCGCAATGGTGAAAAATCCTGGCACTTTTGGTGAAGCCATCCTAGATCGTTTTGCTCCTCCTGAAAGGGAGTTCATGTTCCGGGAAGTGAACGAACGTTCTCTAACTGGGATCGCTGCATCCTCGTATCCAGGTGCCACAGGAACAGATGGACTACTAGAGGCTGCCGGACAGCACACGAAACTCTGATGCAAATGATGACGGCGTCTTCGGCCAACATTTTGGCCAAATTAACATGGAACCCAAAAATCACCCGCTTTTTCAAGGGAAAACTATCTGAACCAAACCTCCATTTTATGGGTTCCATTGGTTCCATGTGAATTTTCCAGGGTGTACCTTTCTCAAAATTACACCCCTTGTTTTGGTGCCAGGGCCTTTCTCAATTCCCTATATAGATGGTCAAAACCCACCTTTAATACCCCATATAGGATCCATGGGATGGGGAATCCTTACTTGGAGGATCATCCCAAACAGTAAGTGATTGGTAACCCCCTCATGTATAAGCCATAAAACGGCCATGTAAGGAAGGGGGGAAGGTTGGGAACAGCCCAGATCCTTAGGGGACAAAAACTATCCAGGATCTATGCATGGTTATGAAAACCACTTACTAGTGGGATGATCCTCCAAGTAGTCGTGGGTGTATAAACTCCAGCTAATCAGGTTGATATGATCTTTGGACCTCACATGTAGGGCTCCTTCACATCTTGCATATCACAAACCTGTGGTAGATTTTAGGAACACGGGAACAGGGTGATTTGTCTATGATGAATGTCAATACACAATGAACCAAAAATAAACAAAATGTATCACTTGCAGTAAATTTACATCAATTATAAGTATACTTTCCCATCTAAGGCAAAAAAAATCCCCTATATTCCCCAAACTCAAACACTTTCCACCAGACTTTTCTCCAACAAAACCGACCAATCCAACAAACCAACCCTAGTTGGTGGTTTCAACCCCATTGAAAAATATTAGTCAAATTGGATCATTCCCCCAGGTAGGGTTGAAAAATATTTGAGTTGCCACCACCTAGAACCACAGGGAGCCCCGGAAGGCGCCTGATAAATAAAGGAGCCCTCCCGCCGGATGCGACCCGCAGCTTCAAAGCGGCAAACATATTCCACGTCGCCGGACTCCCTGGAGGCGGGAAGTCCGGTTCGATGAGTTTTCGGAAGGCCATGATGGAATATACCCATTGTCATCCCCCAAAGATTGCTTGTTGGTGGTTTGGTGGTTTCAACCCAATTGAAAAAAAATTGGTCAAAAAAGGGTCCAAACGGTGGTTTACTAGGGTGGACCCATGGAAGTTTTCGGAAGGCCATAATGGGAAATCATATTTCACCAAGCTTTGCATGACTTTCCAGCGGTGTTTTTACCACCCAGCAAGTGTGGGTTATAGGATTTCCTCAGATGTTTATAACTACCTTCGTTATACTTGCTACTAGGGGGTCCATGGAAGTTAGTAACTAGTTAGGTAAATATACCATACATTGATGCTAATGGAATAATGTTTCACCAAGATTTCCCTGAGATAACCCTAGTTTTACGGACTGGCAACAGTGAGCAACTGGATGATATTTCTACATTTGAGGGTTGTTCTAAATTCTTTCATCTGGAAAACGTCATCTTCGCCAAAAAAAAATTTTCTTTCGCCGAACTTTCGCGAACTCCATGTTTTTCTTTCGCGGTACATGTTGGCGAAGATTTTGGAGAAAAACGTGGATGTGTGATATCCTCAAATTGTTCCAGGCGTCTGATCCCTCGTCACACTTCACTCTGCGGCAGCTGCACTTAAACATTTACGTTTTGCTTTAAGATGTTGGTCCTTGCTCACCTTCATCGGTCAGTTCTGACACAACAAGTCCACAGTTTAGGCCACCTAGCCTTCAAATGAAGGTCGTCTTTCGCCAAGGCTTTAGCAAAACTTTCGCCAAACTTTCGCGAAAAATCCCCCAATAGTTTTTACAAAATGATACATATATACATAATACGTACTAAGTACAAATATCTACAATGCAATTTAGACATGTGTACATGAACTTTCGCCAAAACTTTAGCCAGAAAAAAAAATCTTTCGCCGTTTCAGAAAAAAACTTTAGCCGAGACTGTTAATTGCATACCCGAAGGCTTACGCAAAGGAAACCCCTTTCATGGACCTTTTGCTCAGCTCTCATATAAAATCAGACTGTTGATGGTTCAGAAATCCAGCTAACCACCTGTTATCTATGAAACTCTATGAAAAAAAGGATATGTACTCTGCGTATCAACTGGTGCAGGATTTCTTCTATCAACAGTATTTCACCAACCTGGATATCCCTGAAATAAGTGGATTTACCTTCCAAAACGCTACCAGGTCCTGTGAGGTCGCTATCATTTGACCAAATGATTTGGAAGGAAAGAACTGAGAAATGTAGCTTGAGGGGTAGGAGTGAGGGGTAGGAGGTATATCATATTCCCTAAGAATCCAAACTCCACCGAAACTGAGCAAGTATGACTGGTACATGTCCTGGATGATCCTCCAAGTATCTAAGAAATCCCCAACATACCCTTGGAGCATACCCCAAGAATCCCTAAACCCCCAAATGAAAGGAATTCCTTCATAAACCGTTGGTTGGGGGTCTGGGGTATGTTCCAGGGGGTATGTTCCAAAGTTCCATTTTTTTTGATGAAAACCCGTCACCCAAAAACTCAGCGCTGGTTGGAAAGGCCTGGTGGATAGAAGAGCACGTCCTCCTCCAGAGGATCTTGGGTAGTAGACCTGGATTTTTTCACCCAGAAATGTTTCAAAAAAAAAGATGGTGATGATGATGATGATGATGATGATGATGATGATGATGATGATGATGATGATGATGATGATGATGATGATGATGATGATGATGATGATGATGATGATGATGATGATGATGATGATGATGATGATGATGATGATGATGATGATGATGATGATGATGATGCGTATCAATTCTGATCATGTTTCAACAAGTTTGCCATATATCATACTTGAATATTTCAAATGGGCAAACAATTGTTCCTTTTGGTCAGCTTTCTGTGGTGAATCTCGGTACACATGTTACACACTATTTCGGAAGAGCCAGGTAGTGCTTGAGACCCCCATTTCAAAAAAAAACATGTTATCGAATTAGACCATTTCCCCAGGTTTCTTGTTTATCGGGAACCAGTGGCTATCTTAAGTGGTGCATCTTTGTATCACCCACGTTTACTATATTGATAAGTGGCTATGGATCAAGATTTGGGTGCGCAAACACATCGGAGTTGATTTAATATTGCTGAGTTCATTTTGATTGGTGCAATATTTTTCAGCACCCTAAGTATCCTGACCCCTAAAGTCAGGAGCTATTTTGAGGGCCCTACCCCTACGGAAAACAGGTTCATTCACCCTTCCATTGGAGGGACGACAGTGAGCAACTGGATGATATTTCTACATATAAAATCATACTGTTAATGGAAGAAATCCTGCTAACCACCTCTTATCTACTAGTATAAAACTCTATGAAAAGCCGGATATTCTGCATATCAACTGGTGCAGGATTTCTTCCATCAACAGTATAGCTGGAACGTACATTATGGTGAATGTTGTCCCACTTACTGTACGCATTGGTCCTCCTAAACAACACTGTGACATTCCAGTGAAGTACGGTGATTTAAAATGCACCACTTGAAACCGGGACATCTTTCACTTTTAACTTTTAACCTCGATCCTTACCAATTCAAAACTCTGAATGTTGAACCCAAGCCGCCATGTGGTTAAATAATGGTTTGGGCAATCTCTTCTGGGATGTCCATGGTACTTAGTAAATGGATTATAACCCCTATATAAGTAGGTTATAAGTCCCCTCATTGGGTTATAAATCAACTTACGAACTAGTTACTAACTTCCATCGACACCCTAGTTGGCAACCAAACTCAAGGCCGGCTGGCAAGCGTCCCGTGGCATTGCCCGGAGGGTGGTGGGCACCCTGCTTGGATGTCCCAGGAAGTTAGTAAATAGTTAGTAGATGGGTTATAACCTACCTATAAATGGGGTATATTGGGGTTATAACCCACCTACTAACCTTTTACTAGCTTCCTGGGGACATCCAAGCAGGGTGCCCTTCAGATCCCTTCAGATTTCCAAGGCACATAAATGTCGCGATCTCTTCGATCCACAGGCTTTTCAACGAAGGGTTTATTGATTCGCCGGTCGCCCACCTGTGGCCCAGGTGAAGATTTGGGGGCCCAAGAAACCATCCCATGGGACGAGGATGCATGTATATTTTACCTATACATGAAACCCTAGGCTTCCAAACACCTGGGGGTTGGAGGTATTTGAACCTCAAAAACAGACCCAAAACACCTTCTCAGGAGGTAAATATACCATACATGGATGGTAAAATATACCATACATGGATGGTAAAATATACCATACATGGATGGTTATGGGGGGGGGAATCGCCGGTTGTTGAGCAGTGAACAAAAATTAAATACCGTACATGCAACCTGGCGTTTGGAAACGGGACTCTGATTTCATGGCTTATAAGACAACCCCTTATATTACTCGGTAGTATTTCGTCACCTAAGGTGTTTGTTTGCTCATTTCATCATTTCAGTTCATGGGCCGAGTTATTTTAGTTTGCCGTTGATACAAACTGGGTAAGGATATAAGTGATATATAAGATATACCTGGAACTCTAAACAACCAGTTTTTAGAATTTATGCTTGGTGAAACAACCATTTTTTCATGTAATAAATCTGGAATCATCGTCCAATTGATAGCCAATTGCCAACAAAAGTGGTTGGCCTTAGAGTTCCAGGTATGCTGGGGATGTCCATGGAAGTTAGCAACTAGTTAGTAAGTTGATTTACAACCCATTTAGGGGACTTATAACTTATAACCTACTGATATAGGGGTTATAATTAATTTACTAAGTACCGGCAGGACATCCCAGCACGGTATAAGGGTTCATGGTTTTTCTAAGTGGGAGGCACATCAACCTAATGGAACACCCCCTGGAACCGGAGAAACGTTGGGAATTCGTGAGTTTTCTTCGTCATTTTTTCGTCCAGGAGTGTCATGACTCAAGGGTAGGGATACTGTTGATGGTATAAAAACTGGCAAATAATAAGGCTTTTTACCATCTCAACTGGTGCAGGATTTTTTCCATCAACTGATATCAACAGTATGTTGAGATCTTCTGTTGAAACTGTGTACCAGGTGATTCAAAGTGACCATTCTATTTTGGGAAGTGACCCTTTTAAAAGTTTAACTGACCTCTAAATAGGGAATAAAATGCTCACGACTTGAATTACCCCCCAATTACACAAGCTTTGCCGCAAATGGTGAGCAGATCCGCACTCCCTACTTGAGTTTGGTGAAAAAAATCGGCTAGGTCCGTTGTAAGAATCCAACCGCGAACTCCTTTTTGAACGTCCCGGGGATCCGAACCACAATGTAGTCTTCATGTTCCTGGCCGCACATTTGGGGTGGAAATTGGTGTTTCAAAACACTGAAAAAACTGATTGGCAATGTGGCAATGTGGGTGGATCAGTTGCTTCCTGGCCGTGCATCCTCAACACACATCAAACTGGATGTTTCCGAAAATAGTGGTACCCCCAAATCATCCATTTTAATAGGATTTTCCATTATAAACCATCCATTTTGGGGGCCCACCCCTATTTTTGGAAACACCCAACTCCAAAACTCAACTTCCAAAAAGTGCAGCTCCTCAATGAGTGTATCAGGTACATCTGCCCCTCCATCACCTCAGTCTTTCAGTTGAAGGTCTCCCGCAAAGTGCCAAAGTTGAGATATACAAACGATACTGGTTGGTGGTTGAACCAACCCATCTGAAAAATATATTACACCCGCCAAGATTAACATAGAACCTGAAAATGATGGTTTGGAAGATGTTTCTCCTTTTCCAGGGGTGTATTCTCAGGTTCCATGTTAATCTTCCCGGATGTATATAGTCAAATTGGATCATCTCCCCAGGTAAGGATGAACATAAAAGATGTTTGAAACCACCACCTAGAATATAATTACTGTTGATGGCAACCAGAAATCCGGCTTTCACGAGTTGAGGTTGGTAGTTTATGCCTTGATAAAAACGGGGATTTTTGTGTACATCCCAGGTGACCTGGGGATGTTTACCCTCCCTGAAACTAACATTTTCGCACCTCAAACACTGGGGTCGCAAAATGAGTTTCCTTTTGGGTTTCGGCCTCCTGGCAGGTGCTATGTTAGTTTCAGGGAGGGTAGAGTAGCAGGGAGTTATTCGGAGATTTGATGATTGACAGTTATGATGATGTTTTTGTTTTCCCGATTTGGAGGCCATGCGAATCGGCTCCTGGAATTTCCATGGTGTTTTAACATCGGAACAGTCAGTGACTTTTAAGGTCTCTCCTCTAAAAAGGTTTCTCCCACTAAAAACCTCCCTATACACTGACATATCTGACATTTAACCCCTGAAACATCATGTTTTTTGGAGATGAAATTTCTTTTGGGGCTCGCCTGCATGATTTTCGGAACGAATTAGGCTGCTTTTTGGGGGGGAGCACATCCATCAAAGTCCGACAACAACAAAAAGTGAGGGGTCTTCTGTCAGCAGAAAAGAGCCCAGGTGAGCACTGGAAACAAAACCCTTGGCTGACATTCCATTGTACTGGATGGTGAATGGGGATCCTTATCAAAGGTGTCCTAGTTGGTGGTTTCAACCCATTTGAAAAATATGCTCGTCAAAACGGGAATCTTCCCCTAAAAAAGGGGTGAACATGAAAAAATGTTTGAAACTACTACCTACAAGTAGTGTCTTAGTTATAATCTCCATACAGTACAATGTCTTTAAGTCAGAGACCATTAAAATGATAGCCCTTGGATGCCTTTGGAACTGCATGGCAGGGTGAACCGATCACTGCTCAGGGCCTTACATCATTTGAAGAGGTTGTCTGCCGCCCACACAACTTATCCCTTCATGATGAAGGGCATGTCATCCGAATCCTCAAATTCCTCCATCACAAGATATCTTAGACTCTCAAAAAAAACGCGAATCCAAAGAGACCACACCGAAAAAACCATGGGTAATTGGTGCATAGGGTTGGTGATTTACTATCCTAGAAATACTGAAAAGGATGACATACTGTTGATGGCAGAAATCTAGCACCACCTGGGATGTATAAAACCCTGTGAATAATGGGAAAAACTACATATCAACTGGTGCAGGATTTCTTCCATCAACAGTAGTACCAGGAATATCCTTCTCTAAGCTACATTTTAGGGATGACATCATCTGACATTTACTGTAATTCACCCTGTGTGCTCTTGTTCAAGTTAATTTGGTTCTTTCTGCCCTTGTTCATTTGGCTTGTTGTGCTCCACCCGTTGCCAAACAACACACAAACCCATACCGCCCATACCATCCATGTATGGTATATACACCCACATTTGGTTGATTTTGATGGTAAATGTAGGTATATAAATATACCATACATGGATCCTATGGGAAAAACAACGCGAAACTCGAACTGTCCCAGTTTTTTGGGACCCCCAAACGAGAGCACTCAACGAAGAGGGGGGTCGGTAAGCCATGGTCCTGGGAGGGTTTGGGGCCTTGAATTGAAAAGACTTGATTTCCGTCCAAAAACAACCTCTGAAAACTAACATGACGGATTCCTGGAAAATCCCCATTAAAACAATAGGAAATACATCTTCAAATGGTGGGTGTTCCATTGTCATGTTCCATAAGACTTATATTCATTAACCCTGAAAGTCCAGTCGACCAAACAAAGTGGCTGATATTTAGGATGATCCATGGAGCAAGGATTTCCGATCCTACCAATGGGCAAAGTTTGGTCCCAAATGGACTTCCTTGGGGGGTAAGATTGAACATATCATAATCCCTTTTGTAGGATGTAAAAACAAACACCAAAACTCTCCCATAAAAGAAATAAGGCCCCCAATCTTGTAACAAAAAAAACGAGACATAAGGCCAAAAAGGTGGGTTTTTTGCCTTGGGTCTACTCCATAGTTTTTTGAGGTCCCAAACCGAAGGTTTTTGGACATGTGAGTACTAAGGGACCCAAAAAACACCCTCCGAAAAAAATACTCTATGTATGCTCGATTTACTTACAAAAACTGGGTAGTTTCGGGGGTTTAGGTACATATTAACCATAGATTTTAGCGTTTGGGCCTGAGTTTTTGACTTTTACGCGGGACATTCTTGGAAAGGATCTCTCTTAATTAGTGAGAACAAATGTTAGGCTGACTGGTAGTTGAGGAGATGTTGGGGCTACTTGGTTTGAGCTAGTTCTATATATTCTATATTCACATGTACGTTTATATATATATATATCCCATAGGATCCATGTATGGCATATCTACCTACATTTACCATAAATTTTAGCCAAATGTAGGTAAATATACCATCCATGGATCCTATGTGTATACACATATCTTTCAGTACCGGGATCCAGTCACTGGCTCCTTAAACTACTGGTGGGTTCCCATAATCAGCTAAGGTAATCCCCAGAATATGTGGTTGTGTAAACCCTTATCCCGGACTGATCCCTACCAAAACTGTTCTGAGTGAATTCTGGGTACTTGGAGGATCATCCCATGACTTGTACGTGGTTAATAACCATGGTTAGTAAGTCCCCTAAGTATCCCTAAGTAGGGTTATTCCCCTTCCAAATGGGTTAAATGGCTTATAAATGGGGGTTACTAAGTACTTACTAACTGGGATGATTCTCCAAGTAGGTGTCTACAAGGTGGGACCCTTCTAGTTATAAATGGAGTCATGAACCCCTATAAATGGCCCTACAACTGGGTTTCACTGGGGTTATAACTATAACCCCATTTGTAACTGGATCCGGGGCCCACCTTGTATAGGTGTTTAAGTTTAAAAAAATCCATCCTTGGGTTTTCTCTTTTTCCACACCAAACTAAATTCAAGACGCACCTCTCCTCCCCCTTTTTGACCCATTTCCGAAGATTCATTTCACCATGGTGTTTTTTTTAGGGACGATTTACTCACTAAGCCAATGGAACCTTGAAAAAAAAGTTTGAACTTTATATTACCTACTAAATATGTAATCCCAAAAAGTTTAAAGTTTAGCCATTGGCCAAGTAAGTAAAGTTACAGTACCCCGCGACTGGGACCGACCTGAAGTTTCTTCAGCAGCCAACGGCGATCCTGGCAAGTCGAACGTAGTTCAAGTCATTGCCGAGGCGTTTCCCAAGTTGTGAAAAAAATGCCCGTTTCCCATACTTACTGTAGATTTACTCAAAGGGTGGTTGAAACTAAATAATTCCCAAATGGTGGTGAAAAAATGATGATTTTACTGACGTAGAAAGTAAAAATCACCTTAAGCTAACATAAAAACATAGGATCCATAAAATCCATGAAATCAAACCATTCATGGATCGGTAAAGATACAACTATCCGATGGTACAAGAATCACTGTCTCTTGAATTTTAGGGGCGTACTACTGATGCAAGAAACCTGGCAAACCAATCAAATCATTTACAGTTGATATGGTAATTCTAAATATCTCTATGGGTAACCGTAAGCAATTCTCAAAATTCTACCATGTTCCCATCAACTCTCTGTCAGCCATCAACTACCCGAACAATCAAGATTCCTTGGTCCGTTTCTAAATCTGAGGAATCTTGTGTAGAAGGAACCATGGGAACCCACAACCTTCATTTTCAGGGGTTAAAACCCATATGTCTAGGACTCAAAACCCTCATTGTTCACGATTTTGGGGTCCAAGGGCATATATAAACAAATACACACATCTTTCTCTGAACATAGGTATTCCAATTCCATATCACGTTCGTATTCCAGCTTGTGAAATCCTTTGTAAATTTCAGAATTAACTAACGCCTATAATTAATTTAAATGTATCTGATATGTATATATTGAAAAAGTAATATATGCGTCTATCTGGTAAACGATGTATATATCATATATACAAATATATGATGTATGATGTATGCAATGTATACGTGGAAGTGTATGTAATGTATATATTGAACTCTTAGTGAGGTCATGACACTCACTATCGGAAACCACCAGGGAGCTTGGACTCATTGAACATGAATGGAGGAACTCATGAAAGGTCGGAGAAAAAATTGGTTCACCCAACATTCAATCCCGAATCCTCCAAGGGTATCAAATTTCAGCCCAAAAAGATCTGTTTTTGGTGAGTAAGGGGTACAAATTTCACACCCAAACGGAGGATTCAGGATACCATCTTGGTGGTTTACCATTCTACAAAAGCGGTATGAAAGGGGATTATCACTTAAACAAATACACTCCGGAAAACTAACATTTTGAACCCCCAAAATGGAGGTTTGGAAGATGAATCTCCTTTTTTCAAAGAGTGATTTTCAGGTTCCACGTTGGTTTTCGGGGGAGTAACAAAATTGGCCATTAACTAATTTGCTTGCTTCTCGCCAATTATGTGTGGAATTTGTTCTGATCTAGCATGCGGAAAAGGCATACATCCAAGCCAAAATTCACAGGGATCAACACCCAAAAAAATATATATAAAAACATATAGGATCCATGCTTGGTATATTTACCTACATTTGGTTGATCTTTATGGTAAATGTAGGTAAATATACATTGACATAGATTCTATTGGAAAGGCATGTTGCTAAAAGCCCCAAAATCGGATATCGAAGCCACCAACCGCCACATGCGACTTAACCGACCTGCATGCTCTGCAGTTTCTTAATGTCGTTCAGCACTCGAGCTTTTGCTTTATCTCAGCGGGATATGCGGATATGCGGATGACACCCATGATTCCCATGGAATTTCTTGGTTCCGAATTGAAGGTCCGGTGGGATCGGTAGCATATAACCCCCCTATTCCCCCGGGAAGGCAATATAGGAGGCATATACTGCCAATTGGATGATTATATGTCATCTACCACCTTTTAAGGGAACAATCGAAACAGCTTGATGATGCTTTCCATGCTGCGGGTTGGTGGTCACAGTGGTCACATGGTTTTCGTGGGTATGTCTGTTTGAATCCGGGAGTACCCCTGCATTCCTACTAGGGTGTCCATGGAAGTTAGTAGCTAGTTCGTAAGTTGATTTATAACCCATTTAGGGGACGTAAATGACCTACTTATATAGGGGTTATAACTAATTTACCAAGTACCTGCAGGACATCCCAGATAGGACCAGGATGAACTGCCATTTCGGGGAAAAGTTTTTGTTCGACTTCCAGAAGGCCTATCTCAAAATAACTATCATATAACTGGTACCCTAAACAACTGCTTTTTAATGGATGTTTGGTGAAACAACCATTTTTTATGTAATGATTTGGAATCATCCAACTGAAACAACGATAAAAATTTGGTTGTATGGAGTTCCAGGTAACTGGTATCATCCCAAATTGTGCATTAAATAAATCAGGGTGTTTGTTGCCGTAGGGGATTCCTTGAGGATGTACCCTGTACCCCTTGCTTGGAGGACGGGCCTATACTTGGTAAATGGTTCGTTAATGGTTAGTACATGATATTCCTTCAAATGGGTTGAACCCACCACCCCTGCTAGTTGGTGGTTTCAACCTCCTTGAAAAAATATTAATCAAAATGGGAATCTTCCCCCAAATAGGGGTGAAAATAAAAAATATTTGAAACTACCACCTAGCCAGTGTGTTATTTAAATTGTTTTTTGATCCTAAAAACATCATGGGATGTTCACATCATGAAGAACAATCACAAAACACATAGTAGGATGGGACGATTCATTCCCTTTAGACACATCATCTTCACAAGAAAACAAACAAACAATAAAATCAATGTCACCTTTTCAATGGGAAAAACTGACTCAAAAGGACAAAACATCATCTTCCAAGCAGCATTTTTCATGGTTTTCTGGTTGGTGGTTTCAACCCATTTGAATAATATGAGTCAAAATTGGATCATTTCCCCAAGGTTAGGGGTGAACATAAAAAATATTTGAGTTGCCACCAGGTAGGTTTTGGCCATCTTTTTGGACCACGGAAATCTCTTCCGAACCGAAAACCCTCCCGTCTCCCGGGCTCCAAAGGAACCTGCGGCGTCGCAGATTTCCGCCAACCGTTCGCCATGAGGACCCGTGAAGAATTGCGACCAAAGCACCAGCACCTCGGGGGTCGTGTTTTCCCCGCCACCTTTTCGGGGAATTTTCCGAAACGATAGGGAAAAACCAATGAAGACGTGACCGTGACTAATTGTCAAAAAGTTTGCTTGTAACCATCTATAACCTATTTATGGGACGTACGGACCTACTTATATAGAGGTTAGAATCCATTTACTAAGGACCATGGACATTGCAGTACGTCAAAATATTGATTTCCATGGAGGAAAATGGGGTATATACAATGCTTGTTGGCCACAAGAAAAAAATTGAATCTTTAGATCAAACGAATCATGAAAAGGTGGTTTTCGAAAGGATAAAAGTCGGACATACCCAAAATGGTTGTACAAAAAAAATGAAGTTTTGGATTTCAAATCGTACGTTGGTAACGGCTGTACAAATGCATGGGTCAAACGGTTTGGATCTGCCACATTCTTTTTGGGGTCCAACAATTTTAAACCATATATAAATATGTATATCATATATTATATACACCTGGAACCCAAATGACCCTACTTTGATTGGAAAAGGCCTTCCTTTGGAGGGTTCAAGCCCCAAAATAGATGACAAACAGGTTCCAGGTATATATATATATACATATATAGACATGTATGATATAGCCATAGTGCATAGAGGTTATGAACAACTCCTCCATTTGGTTACCTGGATTCTTAAGGGGTTTTTAATCTGATTGGTGTGAAGCACCCACCCACCTTGTTCCGACCCTTCGCTAAGCATGGTGTGAGCTCATCGCGATACGCACAGTCCAGGTATATTATGAATGGTTGATTTTTGGTTGGGATACTTAGATTTCCTTGTTGGGTGTATGCCGTGTACAGTGTACTATACCACATGGTACTTAGCTGGTGTTTTCTTAGAGATTCTTGGGGATTATAAATCCATAAATAGCCACGAGCTATAGGGCTTATATATAGATTTATATAGGGATTTCCCATACAAATCAATTGCCCTCCCTAAAACAAACATTTTCGACCCTATAGGCCGAAACCCAAAAGGAAAGTAATCCACCAACCATCCATTTTCAGGGGCTATGTTAGCTTTTTGGGGGTAACCAATGGTGGTGTAATTAATGGTGATGAATCCCACGGTAGAATTCGTAAAACATCACCTTAAACAAAAAAAACATGTAGGCGTGTAGGTACCTAGAACCCAAATGACCAATATTTTGGAAGATTCAACGTATAAAATTGAGCCGGTCGACAGAAAATAATCCCGTGTTTTTTTGAATAGGAAAATACATTCGACTCATTCATGGTGGATGTTCCGCCGGCATGTTGGACCGTTTTCCGGGGGGGGTGATGTATAGGTTAGGTCTACGCCCCACCCAGTAACAGTCACAAATAAAGGTTTATAGGGATTCCCAACTAAAAATGAAATAATCCTGGTGGTGACTGGCATCCTGGGTGGGGGGTATAGTTACAATGTATAGGTAAATAATACATATAATACCTAAATAACAACTGTCCCGAATGGATTGAACCCTGGATCCGCGTTGTGCCAAGGTACAAAGTCACCACTCTTGATGGGTGGATTCGCAGAGTTCAGGTGATCGTCGGTCCTGATATTCACCTGTCCGATGTTCGCGGTTTTTTTTGGGGGTTCCGCCCTAGATGTATGTTGGGTCCACCCCACAGGGCCACTGGTTCACTAGATGGATTCCATGGGTTGATAATTTTAGATACCTTGGGGTATACTAGCGGTTGGTGGTTGAACCAACCCCCCTTGAAAAATATTACCCTCTAGGGAACTCACATATCCCACCTTGGGAAAAGGAAAATCATCTTCAAAAATGCCTTGGTGGGGGGATATGTTCCTTTCCCGGGAGGGTAGTCAAAATGGGTGAAAATCTTCCCCAAGTAATTAGGTTTTAAAAAATTCCTAGTCATACTGTTGATGGAAGAAATCCTGCACCACCAAGGATGATGATTATCCCACTATTCACAGGGTTTTAACCATCCCAGGTGGTGCAGGATTTTGTCCATCAACAGTATTACGTAACATTATCTGGCTGGTGCTCTTTCACCACGACCAATTGCTCATTTGCTCGTCATTTACCAGGGGAAAATAGACGTCCTTTGCTCATCTCTAAGCACTATAGCCCGTTATAATACCCTAACGATCCAGATATATCCTAAGAATCCAGGGATTTTCCGCATAGTCCTGAGGTTATTTCACCCCAGTCGATGGAGTTATGGGCCCCACATGAAAATAACTCAGCAATGAAAAAAAGAACTGGTTGCTTAGGTTGTATAGGGGATTATACTACCCAGTAATATGGGGATCATAATAAGCCATTATAAGGATCCCTATAAACAAGCCAGGAATCAATGGAAAGTAATAAGGGTGGTTTTCGTGGCTCAACTGGTTTCCGAGGCCCACCACAAAGGCCCGCAGCCTCCACGTTGGACTTTTTTAGTCCTGCCACCAGTGGCCGAGCACGTTCCAAGGATGGCCCCGCACAAAAGAGCCACACCTGAGCAATGAAAAAAACTGTTTTTGTTTTTTAGGGTACATAAAAACCCATTATAAACGGATTGAATACAACTGGGTATATAGGGTATGAAAGGGAATATAAGTACCATTTAGGGACAAAAACTGGTGGTTTAGGGTATGTTTTAGGATTAGACTCCCCCAGTCATGTAGGGATTACAATAAGCCATAAACAACCGGTACAATGGAAAGTAGAGATTTTTGGAGGTGAGGTATATATGTTGGTACATGTGATGTTCATGATTTTCGTAAGATAAAAATGTTCAGTTTCTTTCAAGCGGGCCAGTGGACCGTGAACAATGCTCACTGAGTTGCTCAGATGTCCGGGAGTAACAGGTTCGGTCAGTAATCTCGGTAGAACCCCTTTTACACGCGGGTGATAACCCAGGTACTTGCCATGCACATCCTACTAACTAATCTTTTGGACATTGTACAAGTAGTGGTTGAGAGCTAGTTGTTTGGGGCTGGAGTGCTAAGATCATACTGAAAACAAAAACACATCTGAGTTTATTAAGGTTTTGTTGAAAGGTGGAATAAGATAATTCTTGACCTAAACTTGCACAGCCTGCTGGAACGAAGGTAGAGCCTTTCAATCTTTCATCTACCCTCCCGAACTTTCACATAGCCCCTGGCCCCTGAAAAGTAACCTTCCCCATAGGAAAGTGGTCTTCTAACCACCATTTTTCAGGGACTATCTTAAACTTCAGGGGTGTATTTGATTGCTGGATCATTTTCTTTAGGAATTGTCTATGACCACAATTTCTACTGGAAATCTATTTGAATGTCTTGGCTTGTCCAAGAATGCCGGTGGCCCAATGGAGGTTTTTATTGGGTCCCTTGGGTCCCCGTAGGGACCAAGGGGGTGAAAAACTCCCAAAGATACCCAAATTAAAATATTTCATCTAGTTGGTGGTTTCAACCCATCTGAAAATTAGTCATAATGGAAACCTTGCCCAAATAGGGTTGAAAATAAAAATATTTGAAACCACCACCTTGTCATCCTCTTGCCAAGTGACCGGAGACATGTTTGCCTCTGACTTCTTCTGCGTTTGTTGTGCCGAAGCCATCACCTTTCCACCACTTTCGGTGAAAGCAACGGCTGCAACTGGTTGATTTTTTGTTGCATAGGGAAAATGGTGGGGAAACCCTTCAAACGGGGGCCCCGAAAAATAATCAACCCCATATACACCTTATCCCATTGCATCCATGGGACGGGTATAGTTCCCTACATTGGTTTTCATGTAGGGAAATATACCATACATGGATCCTCTGGGTTATGAATCGTGGGTATTTATAGGGTATATCCGATACCCCCCATGGATTGATTTTTTAATAGCAACCATGAACCTATAGGAACCATGCAAAAGAAAGGGCCCAAAAACCAGTTCTAAGTAGGAACCCATAACTCCACTTATTAAGGGGTGAAGTAACCCCCACTTATCCAGTTGTAAGGCCACTTATCATCCAGTTGTAAGGCTATAACTAGTAGTTGCCCACTTTGTGGGGGTATTTACCTACTCAATTAATCCCATAACAAAACCAACCAATCTTGTAGGTAAATATGCAATATTCCCATGGATCCGGTGGGAAATGAATTTGAACCGTTGTCTGTTTATTTTGAGGGGTACTGCTGTTGATGCAAGACATCCGGCTAACCAGTTGATATTTTCATGGCAACAAACACATGATACATAATGTGTCCCCATGTTTTTGGAGGAAAAAGTTCTCCCCATGATTCCTACAAAACGATGATTTTCTTCCTGAGATGGGTGAAATGCGAAGCGTTTAAGGTCACTGGCCAGTGGCCAGAGACTCCCAGAGACCATTTCCGTACATCCAAAAACCATCCTCCAAACAAATTTTCCACTAGTGGATTACCGTGACTATACCTACAAACCATGGGCCATAGGTATAATCAGCCCGGCTCACCATCTCAGTTGCTATCCACAAGAGGTCTGATTTAAATAATATTAATATATTATATATAAATCTGGCTGAATGACATCAACCTTGTTTCTTAAGGAGAAAAACGAACCCAAATGATGTCGCCCCTGTGTCATCCAACGGGCCGAATTTTGCAGGTCGACATTTTGGAGTAATGTATATGTTGGTTCTAAACAACCTCACTATTTGGCATTAGCA